>PVJN01010242.1:0-57989 GCA_004026805.1 Lasiurus borealis
AAATGAGCATTGAACAGACTGTCAAATTACAGCGGGAAGGCAAGGGAAGTTGTGGGGGTGGGCCTGTAAGAGATCAACCAAAGGACTTGTATGCATGTATATAAGCATAACCAATGGATACAAGACATTGGGGGAGGGGGCAGGTGCGGGTATGTTCTGGGGGGTAGGGAAGGCCGGGGGAGGTCAATGGGGAAAAAAAAGACACACGAGACATATGTACTACTATTTGTAATACTTTAAACAATAAAAAAAGGGAAAAATATTTCTTGATGTACTAAAGTCATCTTACATAGCCTGTATACACACTTTGATTAATAGGTTGATTTAGTATTTCAGCATATAAAATTCTAGTAATCAGTGATTAAATAAAATATAAAAATCTGCTATACTTAAAAATCTCATTGTTGCAAAAGTGTGTTCATGCCCTATCAGCCAGGATTAGTTAGTGGTAAAAATAGGTATGTATCTTTTTTTATCACTTTAAGATACAAAACTCTTGAGCAAACCAATAAATCTTCTAACACATTTTTTACAGAAGTGTGATTTAGGACAATATGCGTTATTAATAAGGTTAACTTTGGTCCTGGCTGCATGGCTTTGTTGGTTGGAGCATCATCGGGTACACCAAAAGGTTGCAGGTTCAATCCTTGTTTCTCTTTCATATCGATGTTTCTCAAATCAATAAACATATCCTTGAGGGAGGATTATAAAAATAATAAGTTTAACTTCATTATCTAAATAAGCTACTCCAACTTCACATTTACCATAATAAAGAGATAAAGACAAATGGCAGGGGCTGCCAATAAATTATATCTCTCAAATTCAGTATGTTCAGTGGCAATTATGTTATTAATAACACTTTTTATGTCCAGCTTTCTAGGAACATTTCATTTGCCCAAAACAGTTGAATAATATACAGTTAACTTTGAGGTAAGAAAATAGTGGTCCACCTAACATTAAAAATATTTTGGGTTTATATATATATTTGTGCATATTTGTAAATTGCCAATTTGCAAGCAAGAACTCTCAATAATTGAAGTTATGTTTCTTGGATAATAAAAAGGAAGCCAGATCATTCTACAAAATATAATACACTTATTTTTTATTGACTAAGACATTGCTTTCTGAAGAGCAGTGGATTTGAATTTGGAGACAGTATTTATGATAGGATTCTTCTCTCATCCAATGTCTTGGATTACCATCTGCTTACACAAAGTGGTTATGGACCAAAATGCTGGATGTAGTCCAGCTTCAACCCCATTTAATTCTTGGAGTTTTGCCCAGGTGGAATGTGCTTGGTAAGCTAGGGCAATGTGCATGCTTTTCACAGACTAAAGCTGAGTAATGAAACCTCAATACTCCATAAACCTCTCTAGTTGTCTAGAATATAGTAGGGAGTGCTGGAATGACCATGGAGCAAGCCTATGCACAAAAGTCCCTCGGTGTTCCCAGTGTGCTGAAAGAGATCTTTCTGCTCAGGCCACCTTTGGAGATGTGTTTCTTTTCTGTTGCTGTGTAACAGATTACCACAAATTTAACAGGCTATCATTCATTTATTAGCTCACAGTTCTGTGGTCAGAAGTCAGGCTAAAGTCAAGATGTCAGCCTTCTCCTGTGAAGTTAATGTCCTTTTCCTAGCTCATTCTTGTCATTGGAAGAATTCATCTCTGCTGTCAGAGGAAGTGACACCCCTGTTTCTTTACTGGCAATTCTAAACTCCTAAGCAGGGGTTCTCAACCTTTCTAATGCCGTAACCCTTTAATACAGTTCTTCATGTTGTGGTGACCCCGAACCAGAAAATTATTTTCATTGCTACTTCATAACTGTAATTTTGCTACTGTTATGAATTGTAATGAAAATATCTGTTTTTCAGCGAACCACTGCCCTAGAGGCTTCTCCCAATTCCTCACCACAGTGTAGAACTGCCCTATGAATTTCTTCAACTTCTTCTCTGAGCAGCCAGAGAAAATTCTCTGGTCTCAAAGGGCTCCTATGGTCAGGTCCTGTAAGTTGATCTCCCTGTCTCAAGGTTAATGGTGTCATATAACATCATCTAACAGGAGTAAAACATTAAATTCTCAGTCCTGGGGATTATGCAGGGTGTGTATATTCCCAGAGATAGAGAATATTGGGGGACATCTTAGAATCCTGTCTACCATAGAGGCTTTTGTCATGTTCACTTTTAGCTTTACAGATTTTTTTGCCTTCTACCTTCACACCCAAGCCTTTTTCTTCTTTTCCCAAAAAGAAATTCAGAAAAACTAAAATTGTCCCAAAATTAGTTTGCATGTAATAAGATATATATATATAAAAGATGTATATTCCTGGCCTTGCAAACATATTTCAAACTTAGATGCTATTCATCAAATAGATGCTATTCATTATTCTCATTGCAAATGCAGTTTTAACTAAATCATCACTTGATGGTGAAACACTACTGTGACACTATGTAGCTGACAATATTATTATAATAATGAGGACATTGTATTTATTAAATTTGTTGTTTTTTTCCCAACTAATATCAGACCTGCTATGGAAGCAAGTAATAGGTTTATTTCAATACAAATCCTATTTTTTAAAATATATTTCATTGATGTTTTACAGAGAGGAAGGGAGAGGAATAGAGAGTTAGAAACATCAATAAGAGAGAAATACTGATCAGCTGCCTCCTGTACACCCCCTACTGGTGATGTGCCCACAACCAAGGTACATGCCCTTGACTGGAATCAAACCTGGGACCCTTCAGTTCACAGGTGACAACTCTATCCACTGAGCAAAATCAGGGTATAAATGCTATTTTTTATGATGTACTTTCTACAAGTTAAATGTAATTTTTAAGCTGTGTGAGATTAGTATGCAAATAGTGCACAATTAGTATAATTATTGATGCTATAGTTGTATCCACCTATCTTGAAATGCCCATCTCCCCTCTATGTCTAATTATTAATTGTGTTCTCTTTTTTTCCTCTTCTAAAATGTTTTATATGTAAATTTTTACATTTGTTTTAAACACAGTTGTAATCATGTGTATATACTTATGCAGTAAGCTTTTTTATAAGTACTTTTAAGTACTTGAAACAAAGGACCTTTAATAGTGGAATTACTTAGAGAAGTCAAATGGGTCAACCCAGAGATAAGCAAAAACTTGGGGTACCATCTTCTTACACCAGAAGCACAAAGGGAGGATAAGTGTTCTACAAACCCAGAGGATGGGAAGGAAATACAGTTAGAAGTCCCAACCAAGGGAGAGAGAGAAATTATATGATTTCTCCCTTTTAACAAAAGATAGATCACATCAAAGCATGATAAATGGCCCTTGGAGTTTGAGAAGAGCAAAAAGGTAAAAAGTATATATGAAGGCAAGCAGACCATGACTGGCACTCTAATTGGTAGAACTAAGGGAAAAGTAATTGACTAGCAACTAATTTCAGAAATTTCCAGAGTAGCCAGGATCCTGAAAATTCTGTGATGAATTGTGTTTTCTCAGAGCTTCAGAACTACCACTAACAAAAAAATAGTTGTTAAAGACAGAGATTTATTTCCTGAGGCCCTCTGAGCCAAGGTTGTGAGGAACACAACCGATGGCTGCAGCTTACATAGCTTCAAGAGAATGACTAGGAATTGTAGGCCTTGGCTGTTGCTGGCCACGAGATGTGGTATAAAACGTGGAAGTATTATTTGTTGTCTCACTTTTGTTCTTTTTCCAAATGTGAGAATTCTGCCTGTCTTCATTTTTGTTATTTTGGAATGTAGAAGAGTGTGTTTTCCAAAGGTGATCACAATAAAATGTAGCCCATAATTAATGCTCTTATTATGGTGTGATGTTGACATATCCCATTGAAATGTATAAGGTGACTGTGCTCTCTCTCTTTAAATTTGTCATATCTGTGACCATGGAAAACTGACTGTTTTTTTGAGGCTGTATAATAAAAATGAGACAACTTCTGCCAGGTCCTCCTGGGGCACTCATCCTTGGACCCAAAACACTATACTTTGAGAAAGCTCTGTAGCCTTGGCTGGATCACCTCATTGATTGAACATCAATCCCATGCACCACCAAAAGGTCCCTGGTTTGATTCCTGGTTGTAGCACATACCAGGGTTGCATGCTCAATCCCCAGTGGGAGGCAGTGGATCGATGTTTCTCAAGTGGATATTTCTATCTCTCTCCCTCTCTCTTTCTCCCTTCCTCTCTCTGTAAAATCAATAAAATCATTTAAAAAAGAGAGAAAGAAAAACCCACATGTGGTATCTCAGCCATTATCTCAGCTAAGAGTCATTATCAACCAAATGTAACTGAGTCTTCAGATGATGCCAGCCATCAGCTTTCAACCCTTTAAAACTCCAAGAGAAGCAGAGATATGTCCCCACCAAGCCCTTCCCAGACTGCAGACTCATGAGTTTTGGAGTGGTTTGTGACTCAGTGACAGATAACCAGAATATAGGATGATTAAACTTATAATTTAGTCAAATGTTGCCATATATGACAAATCACACTGAACTAAGAAAAATAGGCTTCTCCAGAGATCTGGGACATACTACTTTATGTAGTAGCTGGATTTGATTTTGTGTTCTCTGCCTCTGGGGAAGTATAAGTGCATTTTCAGCTGTGAGTGGGATAATTGTATTTACTATATCAGGCAGAGGAAATGTTGAATTGTCTGTGCATGTCTCAAATGGTGTTAGAACAAGATCTTTCCTGTCTCCATTTTGACAGAGGCACCAATGATTGATGTTAGATTACCTACCTGGCAGATTTTAACTTCAGATCAATTTATTCAACACGCAATGCCTTTTATGTGCCCCTTGTAATTCTCAGTGTTGGGATAGAGCAGTAGATACTGCAGTTAAAATTTTCTGCCTGCATGAAGCTTACATAGGCAGATTTAGGAAGGAACCAACTCTAAAGCCCGCTTCCTTAAGGAATGTAAACATAAGTCAGGGTATGATAAAGAGGAGTTTGGTTAAGAGATTTTATTGGAAAGCCTGGTTGGCGTGTGTATTGGTTAGAAGAGGCTGGATTATGTTATGTCAAAAAACATACATAGATGAGTCAGAGATGGTACATGTCTATAATGTCATGGGTCTTGTCCAAAATGGGTTAGAAAATCTCTACAGGGGAAGAAAATGAAAATGAACACATATAGGCCTAAAGGTATGGATAATGGTAGAAGACCATCTGGAAGAGGGAGTCATCTGTCTTTCTGGATCAAGAGCACTGTGGGAGAGAGAGAGAGTGTGTTAAGGAATATTTGAAGAGAGAACAGGTGGGAGCAGAGAACAGAAAGAAACACAACTTGTCCCCATACTATCTCCCAAGTATCCTTCCCTATGGTATGCCTTTAAAGAGAGCAGGTCCACACTTAGGGTAAAAGAATATTTGATGCTGTCAAGTTTAAAATTTTGTTTAATATTTTGTATTGGGTACCTATTTTTTTTATTGTTTAAAGTATTACAAATAGTAGTACATATGTCTCCTTCTCCCCCCCCCCCCCCCCCGTTGACCTCCCTCCGGCCTTCCCTATCCCCAGTACATGTCCTCACCTAATTTTTTAATTGAAACAGTATTTACCAGTAACAGTAACTGAAGAACTTTTATTTTCTGTGAGTGAGTAACCACAAAAATCATGGGCCTGTCCAATTATCTTTCAAAGTAAGGAAAGATTACCCTAACTGAGTAAATTTTGAAGTCAAGGTAAGAAACATAACTTAATTTTCTCTGTAATCACAATTCTTGTGTTATATTCAACATTCTCAATTTAAATCTATGGGATAAAGGGTGTGTTTTTCTAAGATAGACAATGGATACATCTCTACTTTTTTCTACCCTATTACTGATAAGATAATTCCATTTCCTTATGGAGAGTGAATTAAATGGAGGTCATTCTATCTATCTCTAGTCATAAAAGTGGACACCTGATCCAGCTCAGTGAGAATGATGGGTGGTAACGGGATAAGCATTTGACCCATGAGTCCGTTAGGTCCTACTTTGATAACTATAGGGAAGATCTGTGTTTTTCTCTTGGGGTTACTAAACTGTGGATGGCCATTAATGAGGAGAGAGAACAAGAGAGAGAAAGTACTCACAGTATCAGTTTAGTTCTGGTTCTAGCTTTACCATGAAAAATTTCACTTCTATAAGCTAATTTTCAGTTTTTACTTAAACTGGTTTGAATTGTCATTTCCAACAAAAACAGTTTTTATCTATATAGGTAGCAC
This sequence comes from Lasiurus borealis, assembly GCA_004026805.1. NCBI lineage: Eukaryota > Metazoa > Chordata > Mammalia > Chiroptera > Vespertilionidae > Lasiurus > Lasiurus borealis. Next base: position 6,219 of record PVJN01010242.1, read on the forward strand.
ATTTGAGGAGAACCAAGTATATACCTAATTGCCAGTAGCATGTCTATAAAAAGAAGCTTCTCAGTCATAATGAGTTTTGGATCCTTTGTAATTTAATGAAATCCGAGAACTTTTCACATTTTACACATTAACAATTATCTCAATTATATTGGAATTTGAGTTTCTTTTTCTTTTTTACCAATCAAGTGCTCTCCTCCCCAAAGATATTTTTCCATTGATTTTTAAGGAGAGTAGAAGAATGGGAGAGAGAGAGAAAGAGACAGAAACATTGATGTGAGAGAAACACATGGATTGGTTACCTGTTGCATGACCCACAGGGCCCTGGGGCAGGGAGGAGCCTGCAACTGAGGCACATGCCCTTGTCTGGAATCGAATCCAGGATCCTTTGGTCCACAGCCTAATGCTCTACCCACTAAGCCAAACCAGCGAGGGCCAAGTACCACTTAAAAAAATATTTTAAATCTTTATTATTGAAAGTATTACATTATGTCCCCCTTTTTGGTCCATTGACTTCTTCCCATCCCCACCCCAGGCCTTCACCTGATTTGATTCACATATATGACAAAACAGTAAGCTGTATCTTTCTCAAAAACGTATAAGTAAATTTAAGGAGAAAGCCACTGCTTGGTTTGAATGCACACTTGACCTCGTGGATTGGTTTTTGACTCATTTCTTTTTGGCAAGTTGGGAATCCTTGATGCTACCTATGACTGTGTAGAAAACATCTTCAAATGTGGTTTACAGTACTTATCTATGCACATTTCTGTCTGGAGTGAAAATTTTCATGACTCTGTCATTTTCATCCACAATCTGAAGAATTATCTTCAATGCTGGACCACCCACCAAGTTGCTTTTCGTATTCCTTTCCAGATTGGCAACTTGTGCTCGAAGATAAGTGGGTTTTCCTCTGTATCTATAATGTCATGTCAAGGCTTCCAATCACAGAAAGGATTAAGAAGTACAAATTGGTTGTTACAAAAGAGTCATGGGGATGTAAAGTATAGCATAGCAAATATTGCCAATAATCCTATATAATATAAGACTAAGGTGCAAATTGACTGGTGTAACAACTGGTTGCTATGATGTGCACTGACCACCTGGGGACAGACACTTAAGGCAGGAGCTGCCCCCTGATGGTCAGTGCGTTCCCACAGGGGAAGCACTGCTCAGCCAGAAGCCCTGAGCCTGGCTCATTGTTGGTGAGCTCAGCGGTGGTGGCAGAAGTATCTCCCACCTCTGCAGCAGCACTAAGCATGTCCAACTGACAGCATAGGCCTGCTCCCAGCTTTGAGGGCTCCTGGTCTGTGAGAGGATGCAGACTAGGGTGAGGGATCCCTCAGTGTGCACGAATTTTATGAACCAGGCTTCTAGTATTGTAATAACTATGTATGGTGTCAATTGTGTAGTAGATTTATCATGATGATCGCTTAGTAAGTTATATAAATGTTTAATCACTATATTGTACACATGAAAAACATATAATATTATGTTACCTATAATTGAAACAAAAATATTGTTTAAAAATAAAATAAATTATAAAAAAAAGAATTCACCTCATTTACATGGCTGAGAATATCTTCCAAATGACCTAATCCATGAATCACCTCTTCCCTGTCAAACTGAAGTGGAATTTGTGTTGGTTATATATAACCATATCCACCTAACAGTAAAACATCTTCAAAAGATTCATTTAAATATGTGAAGAGTTATCATTTGGTAAGTTAGCAATATATATTACATTTCTTATTATGACAAAACTTCTTGAGAGGTAGCAATTCAAAGACATATTTTAGTTGTCAATTACTAATAGCAAATATTGCAATGTAAAAAGCTGTAATCTGCAATCCAGGGACATTTGGTACTTCTTTCTTCACTCAGTCACAAAGCCAGATGAGCTCCAGCTACATACATGCTCATCTGTGCTTAGAGTAGCAGGACATTTCTACCAGTTGGAATTCTTTGGCCAAAACTTGAAGATACTCGTACAAAATTTCTTTTTTTCCCCATTTTTTTCTATTAATGTGTTACATGTGTACATATCTTTCCATTGCCCCACCTACCCCTTTCCCATGCACACCTTTACCCCCTAGTGTCTTGCATCCATTGGTTGTGCTTATATGCATGCATACAAGTCCTTCAGTTGATTTCTTATCTACCCCTCTCTCCCTAATCTTCCCACTGTAATTTGACAGTCTGTTTGATGCTTTATTGCCTCTGTATCTATCTTTTTGCTCATCAGTTTATAATGTTTTTTATTATCCATAAATGAGTGAGATTACATGGTATTTTTCTTTCATTGCCTGGCTAATTTCATTTAACATAATGCTTTTCAGATCCATCCATGTTGCTGCAAATGGTAAGAGTTCCTTATTTGTATAGCAGCATAGAATTCCATTGTGTAGAGGTACCATAGTTTTCTAATCCACTCATCTGCTGATGGGCATTTAGGCTGTTTCCAAATCTTAGCTATGTTGAATTGTGCTGCTATGAACGTAGGGGCACATATATCCTTTCTGATTGGTGTTTCTAGTTTCTTAGGATATATTCCTAGGAATGGGATAACTGGTCAAATGGGAGTTCCATTTTTATTTTTTGAGGAAACTCCATATTGTTCTCCACAGTGGCTGCACCAGTCTGCATTCCCACCAGCAGTATACAAGGGTTTTTTTTTTTTCTCTGCATCCTTGCCAATACTTGTTGTTTGTTGATTTGTTGATGATTACAATTCTGACAGGTGTGAGATGGTATCGTATTGTTGTTTTGATTTGCATCCCTCAGATAATTAGTGGTTTTGAGCATGTTTTCATGTGTCTCTCGGCCTTCATTCTATCTTCTTTTGAAAAGATTCTATATAGGTCTTTTGCCATTTTTTTATTGGGTCATTTATCCTCCTTTTATGAAGTTGTATAAGTTGGCTGTAGATGTTGGAGATTAAACCTTTATCAGTGATAACATTTGCAAATATGTTCTCCCATACAGTGGGCTTTCTTGTTATTTTGTTGATGGTTTCTTTTGCTGTACAAAAGCTTTTTATTTTGATGTAGTCCCACTTGTTTATTTTCTCCCTAGTTTCCATTGCCTTTGGAGCAGTATCAATGAAGAAGTTCTTTCAGCATATGTCTGAGATTGTGCTGCCTGTGGATTCCTCTAGTATTTTTATGGTTTCTCATCTTATGTTTAAATCCTGTATCCATTTTGAGTTTATTTTTGTATTTGGTGTAAGTTGATAGTCCAGTTTCATTTTTTTTGCAAGTATCTTTCCAATTTTCTCAACACCATTTATTGAAGAGGCTATCTTGGCTCTATTGTGTGTTCATGCCTCCTTTGTCAAATATTGGTTGAGCATAGTGGTTTGGATGGATAGCTGGGTTCTCGATTCTATTCCATTGGTCTATATGTCTGTTCTTGTGCCAGTACCAGGCTGTTATGAGAACAGTTGCTTTGTAATATAGCTTGAAATCTGGTATTGAGGTCCCCCTACTTTATTCTTCTTTCTCAGAATTGCTGTGGCTATTAATGGTCTTTTTTTGTTCCAGATGAATCTATGAAGAATTCTTTCTAGGTTTGTGAAATATGTCGTTGGTATTTTAATGGGTAGTGCATTGAATCTATAGATTGCTTTGGGTAGTATGGACATTTTAATGATGTTGAGTCTCCCAATCCATGAGCATGGTATGCTCTTCCATCTGTTTACATCTTCCTCTGTCTCTTTTTTCAGTGTCCTGTAGTTTTCTACATATAGGTCTTTTACCTCTTTAGTTAGGTTTATTCCTAGGTATCTTAATTTTTTGGTGTGATGGTAAATGGGATTGCTTTTTTAGACTCTCTTTCTGTAATTTCACTATTAATGTATAGAAATGCCACAGATTTCTTGGCATTAATTTTGTATCCTGCTACATTGCCAAATTCATTAATTAAGTCAATTAGTTTTGGAATGGAGTCCTTTGGGTTTTTTATGTACAGTATCATGTCATCTGCAAATAAGGACAGCTTTACTTCTTCTTTTCCAATTTGGATGCCTTTTATTTCTTCTTCTTGTCTAATTGCAATGGCTAATACTTCAAGTACTATGTTGAACAGGAGATGTGAGAGTGAGCATCCCTGTCTTGTTCCTGTTCTAGTTTTTGCACTTTGAGTATAATGTTAACTGTGGTTTATCATATATGGCTTTTATGATGTTTAGATATGATCCTTCTATTCCTACTTTGCTGAGAGTGTTTATCAAGAAATGGTGATGGATTTTGTCAAATGCTTTTTCTGCATCAATTGATATGACTGTGATTTTTATCTCTCAATTTGTTTATGTGATGTATCACATTTATTGATTTGCGGATATTGTACCATCCCTGCATTCCTGGGATGAATCCTACTTGGTCATGGTGTGTGATCTTTCTGATATACTGCTGGATCTGATTTGCTAGAATTTTGTTGAGGATTTTGGCATCTATGTTCATGAGAGATATTGGCCTATAATTTTCTTTCATTGTGTTTTGGTATTAAGGTGATGCTGGCTTCATAGAAGGTGTTTGGAAGTGTTCCTTCTTCTTGAATATTTTTGAATAGTCTGAGGAGAATAGGTTTTAATTCTTCCTCGAATGTTTGGTAAAACTCTTCTGTGTAGCCATCTGGTCCCGGGCTTTTATTTGCTGGAAGCTTTTTGATGACTGCTTCAATTTCTTCCATAGTTATTGGACTATTGAGATGTTTAGATTCTTCCTGATTGAGTTTTGGGAGGTTATATTTTTCTAGGAATATGTCCATTTCTTGCAGGTTGTCCAATTTGTTGGAATAGAGTTGTTCATAGTATTTTTTAACAATCCTTTGTATTTCGGTGGGGTCTGTTATTATTTCTCCTCTTTCATTTCTGATTTTGTTAATTTGGGTCTTCTCTCTCTGCTTCTTGGTGAGCCTGGCTAGAGGTCCATCAATCGTATTTATCCTTTCAAAGAACCAACTCTTGGTTTTATTGATCTTTTGAGTTGTTTCTTTGGTCTCCATGTTGTTTATCTCCACTCTGATTTTTACTATTTCCTTCCTTCTGCTTACACAAGGCTTTTCTTGTTGCTCTCTTTATAGCTCTTTGAGCTGTAGAGTTAGGTAATTTATTACCATTGTTTCCTGTTTTTTGCAGTAGGCTTATAGGGCTATGAAATTCCCTCTCAAGACTGCTTTCACTGTGTCCCATAAATATTGGATTGTTGTGTGTGTTTTCATTGTCATTTGCTGCCATGATGTTTTTTATTTCTTCCTTGATCTCTCTGGTTACCCAACTAATGCTTAATAGCATGCTATTTAGTCTCCGTGTGTTTGATTTTTTTGGATTGTTTTTATTGTAGTTCACTTCCAGTTTTATGCCACTGTGATCAGAGATGATACTTGATATGATTTCTATCTTCTTGAATTTGAAGAGACTTTGCCTGTGACTCAACATATGATCTATCATGTGAAATGACCCCTGTGTACTTGAAAATAATGTATATTCTGTGACTTTGGGATGAAATGTTCTGAAGATGTCAATCAATTCCATCTGGTCTAGTGAGTCATTTAGGATTGATGTTTTTTTGCTGATTTTTTGTTTAGAGGATTTGTTCAGTGGTGATAATGGGGTATTAAAGTCTCCTACTATGATTGTATTGCTGTCAATCTCTCCCTTGATATCCTCCAGGAGTTTTTATGTATTTAAGTGCTCCTATATTGGGTGCGTATATGTTTACCTGAGTTATTTCTTCTGTTGGAATGTTCCCTTTAGTATTATGAAGTATCCTTCCTTATCTCTTGTTATGTCCTTCACTTTAATATCTAATTTGTCAGGTATAAATATTGCAACCCCACCTTTTTTTTCATTTCCATTTGCCTGAAACACCATCTTCCATCCCTTCACCCTCAGTCTGTGTGCATCTCTTTTTCTAAAGTGGGTTTCTTGTAGACAACAGATATATGGGTCATGTTTTCTTATCCAATCCGTTACCCTATGTCTTTTGATTGGAGCATTTAATCCATTTACATTTAAAGTTATTATTAATAGGTACTTATTCATAGCCATTTTTATTCTTTACCCCGGTGTTCCTTTTTCGCTTCCTATTTCTTTTCCTTCCTTCCTTCTTCCTTCCTCCCTCCCTCCCTCCACCTTCCTCCCTCTCTCCCTCCCTCTTCCTTCCTTTCTTTCTTTCTTTCTTTCTTTCTTTCTTTCTTTCTTTCTTTCTTTCTTTCTTTCTTTCTTTCTTTCTTTTTTTCTTTCTTCAGCAGACCCTTCAGCATAATTTGCATTGCTGGTTTGGTGATATTATTCCCTTAGCCATTTTTTGTCTGTGAAGCTTCTGATTTCCCCTTCAAATTTGAATGATAGCCTTGCTGGGTACAGTATTCTTGGATTCCAACCCTTTCTTTGCATGACTTTGTATATTTCATTTTATCCCTTCTGACCTGATGAGTTTCTGTTGAGAAATCAGTCGCTAGTCTGATGGGGATTCCTTTGTAGGTAACTTTCTGTCTCTCTCTGGTTGCTTTTAAGATTCTTACTTTGTCATTGCTTTTGCCAAGTTAATTATAATGTTGGTAATGTTCTTTTGGGGTTCATTTTGCTTGGGACTCTGTGAGCTTCTTGGATTTGTGTGGGTTTTTTCTTCCCTGTATTAGGGAAGTTTTTTGTCATTATTTCTTCACACAGGTTTTCTATTCCTTGCTCAATTTCCACTTTTTCCTGAACCCTTACTATGTGGATCTTATTTTGTTTCACATTGTCCCAAAGTTCCCTTTGGTTCTCCTCCTTCTTTTTTATTTTGTTTTTCTAGAACCTGCTCTCCTTGGGTATTTTTCCCCAAATTGTCTTCTAGCTCACTGATGCAATCCTCTGCTTCTTCTAATCTACTTTTGATGCTTTCTATTGAGGTATTTATAGCAATGATGTCAGTTTTTCATTTCTTTTTGGCTTCTTCTACATTTCCTCTTGGTTCTTACTCATATTGTTGAATTTGTCTTCCAATTTTTTTTCATCCACCTTATGACCATTTCTCTGAATTCTTTTTCTGACAGGTTGCTTACCTCCATTTCATTTACTTCCTTTTCTGGTGATGCCTGCTTTTCTTTCATATGAGCGGTGTTTTTTTGTCTGCCAATGGTCTCTCTTCTTTGGGTGTCTGGTTATATAGTTCTCTCTCTCCTGCATTGACTTAAAGGCACAAAAACAACACAACCAGGTACAATGCACAACTAGGTTCATGACATTAACAACCACAAATAAAGTTGACCATCAAAGAGAGGCAAATTAGGGGACAGGAGAAAAAAAAGAAGAGAGAGAAAAAAAAGGAAAATAAAAAGAAAAGAAAGGAGTGCCAAAATGAAAATGGGAGAAGGGAGGGCAAAAAAGTAAAAGAGAAAAGAAAGAGAATAACATAGAGAAGGGCAACAAACTATAAAACTGCAATAGATCAGCCACTAATCCCAGCAAATGCCAGCAACAAGTTTCTAGAGATTAATACAAACAACTAATATCAAGTGAAGTGAAGGAAAATAGAAGCAAGCAAACAAACAAAAACAAAGGTGGTAAAAAACAAAAGAATAAGCAAAACAGTCTCACAAACAAGTATAAAAAAATCAATATAATCAACATTCAAGAAAACAACAACAAAGAACAGAGAGAAAAACAATTTGTTGGATAGTGAAGACAGAGAAGAGAGAAGTGTGTATGGTCTTAGAGCAGAGGATTGGAAGTTAGATATATTAAGTAGGGTGAAATTTTAACAGGGGTAAAAAAAAAGAATAGGGAAAATCTAAAGTAGGAAAAGAGTATGAGAAACAGGACAACAAAAGGGGAAAAGTTAGGAAGAGAGTGATGGCATAAATGTAGAGTTGAGATAGAGTAAAATGATGCTAAAGGAAAGATGAACATAGATGTAGAACTCTATTCCCAAAGTAAAATAAAGAGAAAATAAAATGACACATTTTTCCCCAAAAAAGGTAAAATAGTAAAATAGTTGTAGAAATAATACTTATTGAAAATAAAAATATAATAATTAAGAAGGTAAAATAAAGTAAGGAAAAAAGAAAAAAATATTAGTTTCTTAATTAAAAGATGAAAAACTTAAAAATTAAAAATTAAAAAAATTAAAAATAAAAACATAGAATATGCAGTAGTGAAAGTCATTCACTTCCTCTATTGTTCTGCTTGGCATGTCTGTTTCCCAGTCAGGACAGTATTGCAATTCCCTGTGTTCCACTGGTGCTCAGTGTTGTAAGCCAGTCCTGATTTGTAAGCAGGCAGTGTGTCTTAATCTCTTTATTCCTTTAAATGTGATTACACAAGAATCAATTTGTGATTCAGCCCCTGGATGGCAGTGTTTCTGGATTGACCTCTGAGACTGTAGTTCCTTTCTAGCCTATACTTAGATAGTGCTTTCCCTGTGGCACTCAATACCGGTTTGTGGGAGTGGGCTGCCACAGAGTTGGTTCTCCAACAGTCATTCCCCACACTGATCCCCAGGTTACAGAAAAACAACTTTCCCCTGCAATGTCCTAGGGTGATCCTATGTATTGGGCTTAACAATCAGATGCAAGGATCTGAAGAGGAAAAGCACATGTACTTGAACTCCAGAGCTGCACGCAAGTCTGTGCAGTGCCCTTTCCCCACTCTTGTCCAAGCAGCCAGCACACTTTAAAAACTCCCACACTGTCCTGCATTAGATCAAAATGGCTTGCTTTTTAGTGATCCCCTCTGTTAGCAGTTCTGAGGACCCCCTTCCACATTGATGGATCATGCCAGCTCCAACAGCCACAGATCTCTCTAAGCACAGACTTCCCCTGGTCCTTCAGCTCCCACAGTGCACCTATTTCTTTGTCCTGCCAGGACCAGAGACCTCATCTTCTGCCAAGCAATATCAGACCTTTCCATGTGGGGTGTAGAGCTCCTCTGAATCTGAGTGTTTGTGCCAGTTGGGGACCAGTGTTCTGGGGTTTGCAGCTGTTTGGTGGGTGCAGCAGTTGTAGATTTTCAGGCCTTCGATAACATCCAGTTTGTCCTTCAAAATGGCATAGTCACAAGGTCCAAGCTGGTGGCTCCAGGAGAAAACCTAGCAGCAGTGAGGGGTGCCCAGTCAGGAGAGCCCTGTCCAGTAGTCCCCCACCTTCTTCTGGAGTATAGCTGTCCTTCAACTCACCATAACACTCCCTGTGCGACCTTCTGCTGTTCTTTCTGTTTGCTTTGGGACAAGGCTTGGGACATGTCCGTTTATTCAGCTGCCATTTTTTTTCCTCAGCAATTTTTTTTTAAATGCGGTTTTTATTGATTACAGAGAGTAATTAGAGGGTGAGAGAGATAGAAACATCAACGATTAGAGAGAGTCATTGATCAGCTGCCTCCTGAACACTCCACGATGGGGATTGAGCCCACTACTGGGGCATGTGTCCTGACCAGAAATGAACCATAACCTCCAGGTTCATAGGTTCAGCCACTGGAACCATGCTGGGGTGGTAATTCCTTTTTTGATTATATCTGTGTGAACGCCATGAACAAAAATGATGAACTTCCTGTACACACATTTAATCGTTTCATCCTATTATAAGTTGAATGGGAAAATAACAACTAACATTAATTTAAACAAATTTACTCAAATAAATATAGTTATTATTTGTTTTGATAATAGTTAAGTACATACACACAAAAGTGATTGACTGAATTGAATTAAGTTACTTCAATGATATTTTTAAAAAATTTGGTTATTTTTTATTGAATTTATTAGTGTGGCATTGGTTAATAAAATTACGTAGGTTTCACGTATATAGTTCTACAATACATCATCTGGATATTGTATTGTGTATTTACTACCCCAAGTCAAGTCTTCTTCCATCACCATTTATCCCTTCTTCACTCTTATCCCTCACCCTTATCCCCCTGCCATCCCCCCAGCTGGTCATAAGATAACAATAGTTTTAAATCAGATACTTTGAAAGAGAATGTGAATTTTTTTTTTCTTACAACCTCTATCAGCAGGAATTTGTTATATTCATGTAAATATAAGACAATGTTCAATTTGTTCGAGATATGGCAAATCTCTTTCTGAGACACCAAAATGGCAAATATGTCTTCTATCCTTTTGGAATGGCTGCTAACTTTACTTAACTTAATATTAAATTGTCAAACTTCCAAACACAAGTTTAAACTTCCCACTTGATCAGGCACTACACTCTGCAGCTGTTAGGATGTAAGAGAACACTTGGGGGCAGGATGAGCCTGGTGTTGTACAGGGTGTTTACAGATGCACAGAATGGGCCGAACAGCCAAGGAGTCACAGGCATTATTGCTCTGGCACCTTCCCTGTATCTTGTGATCAGAAACAAATAAATTATTTTTAAAGAAAAAAATTGTAAAACTTCCAGAACAAATATTATTCTTGAATATAATCCATGATTCTGAGTTTATGAGTTAGTGTTCAACCAAATTTCACCTACAATAATAAATGTCTTTACTATTGATTCTAAAAGTATCTTTAATTCCTTATTAATGATTAGTGTATTCATGTTATTTATATACTAAAGCATACTATTTTTAGAAAACTGGTATTGTCCTAGTAGCATAAGCATTTAGGAAGCACGTAAGTGATGAATAATAATTAGCAAACTTTTGGGGGTCATATTTATCCTTCTAATATCAATATCTCTTCAGAATTGCTCTAATTTTGATTTAAGTGTCATATATTCAAATTCACAACAGGTCATTACAAGGAATAGCTGATTGAAAATTTGTTTTTGCGTTGCTCTAAAACATTTTGTTGATATACTGTCTTTCCTGCAACTTAATGTACCAGTTGAGTGAAGTACTGGGGGGAGAGAGAGGGAAAGAAAGGAGGAAGGAAGGAAGAAAAGAAGGTATGAAAGGAGGGAGGAAGGAATGGAGGGAGGGAGGGAAGGAAAGGGAAAGAAAGAAAAAAAGAAAAAGAAAGGAAGGAAGGAAGGAAGGGAAAGAAAGGAGATAAAAAGAGAGAAAGAAAAAAAAGGACCTTGCTTCTTAAGGAAATGGTAGTCTTCTTTCTTTTTCTTTCTTTCTTTCAGAACAATAGTGTGGTAATGGCCAGAGGGAGGAAGCTGGGGGCTGGGTGGAGGGGGATAAAGGTTGAGGGGGTAGATAGGGGACATCTGTGATAGTGTCAGGAATAAATTTTTAAAAAATAATTGTTGATAGATAAATCAATGAAGATAGAAGAGAAAATGAAACAGTGCCTATTGTCAGCTTCCCCAGTTGGGCTATGAATTTCTTTAGGACAGAAAGCATATTTTATTCACTTGTATTTTTCTAGTGTCTAGCACAGAAGTTTGTATATGGTAGATATTCAGGAATATTTGGTACACAAATAAATGAACAACTTTTTTTTTTTGTCTTGGCAAAAAATAGTAACATTTTTTCTTCCTTGTATTCCTTAGGACACTGATTTTTTAGTGTATTTCAACCTATTTGTTATATTTAATGTGGTGGAAAATATACAGGCACTAAAGTCATATTGCTTGAGTTCAGATCCCAACTCCATTTAAGGATGCTCAGTGTTCATCATCGTTATTGCTTTTTTTCAACTTCCTATTTAGTCAAACTCTTCCTCATTATCCCAAAGGCAAATCAAATGCGGTTTTTCTATCTTTCATTTTTTTCCCATTTTCTGAAAATCTTTCTTTCCTTTCTCTTTGTCCAAGTTATATTTATTCTGCAAAGCCCTCACAGGTCTCTTCCCTTTAATGAAAATTTTCCTGATGCATCAAGACTTCTCTGAGCCCAATGGCATGCAAAGTTTAACACCCATGCTTATTTTGTAATTTTTACTCCCATGTTCTATGTATCAGTCTTGCTTCAACTAGTCTATAATTTCCATCAGGGTAGAAATTATGTGTCTACTTCTTCTGTATAATACTAACCAGTCTGGTTCTCTATTTTACCTGTAAAATATACTTTCATAGTTTATTGTTTTTCCATTTGATAGTAATATGTTATATGTTACAAAATATATTATATGTTACAAAATTTGCAGAGTATTTGTTACCCATAAATATAAAATGTTATGTTTTAAAATCTGTCTTCATTGATTTTTTAGAGAAAAAGTAAGGGAGAGGGATAGAGAGATAGAAACATCGATGAGAAAGAAATACTGATCAGCTGCCTCCTGCATTCCCCCTACTGGAGTTTGAGCCCCCAACCTAGGCAGGTTTCCTGGTCAGAATTGAACCAGTGACCTCTTCTTGGTTCATGGGTCAATGCTCAACTGCTGAACCACATGGTCCGGACTAAAGTTATTTTTATAAGAATAATTCTTTAAAAAACAAAAAACAAACAAACAAAGAAAAAAAACAGCCAGGGCTATAAGAAAAATTTTTGCCAAAACCGGTTTGGCTCAGTGGATAGAGTGTTGGCCTGCAGACTGAAGGGTCCAGGTTTGATTCCGGTCAAGGGCATGTACTTTGGTTGTGGGCACATCTCCAGTAGGGTGTGTGCAGGAGGCAGCTGATCAATGTCTCTCTCTCATCAATGTTTTTACCTTTCTATCCCTCTCCCTTCCTCTCTGTAAAAAAAAAAAAAAAAATCAATAACATATATTAAAAAAAGAATAATTCTTAATGTAAAATCATATTATGAACAATACATTTTAAAATGAGTTTCAAATAAACACATTTAAAAGAATTAATCAGAATAAAATTTTGAGATTGTATCAAGTTTTAAACATTTTAAGTATATTTGAATAGAGATCTTTATCAACAAACTGATAATTCTAGGAAGCTTTCTAAGGGAAGATTTATTAGTCATATAGTTCAGGTCAGAATTAAAATGTTAAATTTCTAAGAAAGTTGACTCCACAGGAAAACAAATTGTACAGTACGTTTAACATTCTTTAAATTACAGAAAATCTCTTGAAACAAAATTACTCAGTTTGCCTAAAGATATGCATACCTCAGAAGAAAGATGTGAAAACACAAATGGCTGGTGACACCAGGCTCCCTCATCTGTGACCCTCCTCTAATGCTATCCCCAGTATTAATATGCCAGGTGCCATTCTGATGTTCTCTAAGCACAACAATTGGGATGTTTGCTTGTCAGGTCACCAAAGCTCTAAGGTTCATTTTGTGACAAAAAATAAGACTGATATTTTATAGTAGTTCACGTGTGGATGATGTGGAGAGTTTCAGGCTTCTCTTTGGCCACAGCCATCAGATAAGAGCCACACCCTGTTCTTTGTTGAAGTTCTCCAGAGCTGTGGTGACAGCCTCTGCTGGGCTGGTCACATACCGGAGGAAAACAAACTGATGGGCTGAATTCTTTGGGTGGATGCATGCTCTAAGGCTGGGCATTGAAAGGTTTCAGTTGGCTAAATTGTTTGTTTTGCCTGTATTATCCATTCTAACATAAGACATTTGAATTTCCTTAATCATCAGGCCAAGCAAGCCTGAAATTCTTTTTCACCAAATCAGCCAGGGGACTGTGGATCTCTGGTGGGAGCCCAGAGGATCCATCAGGCCTCAGATGTCATATAGGGAGGCCATCTGGTCCTGATGAAGCACCCACCAGCATTTGGGGAATCAGTAATAGCCTGTCATTAGCAATACTATAGAATGAAAAAGAACTCTGCAGAGCCATATCTCATAGCTATTGATACAGTTTTAAAACATTTTATTTATTGATTTTAGAGAGAGGGAGATGGAGAGGGACAGAAAGAAACATCGTTTTGTTGTTCCACTTATTTATGCATCCATTGGTTGATTCTTTTTTTATTTTAATTTTATTTTTTAAATTAAATCTTTATTATTCAGATTATTACATTTGTTTCTCTTTTTTCCCCTCCATAGCTCTCCTCCACCCGGCTCTCAACCCTCCTTTTACCCTTACCTCCCTCCCATTGACCTCATCCATAGGTGTATGATTTTTGTCCAGTCTCTCCCCTCACCCCTTTCCCCCTGAGAATTATCAGTCCACTCCCTTTCTGTGCTCCTGATTCTATTATATTCACCAGTTTATTCTGTTGATCAAATTTTTAATTCACTTAATTTTTAGATTCACTTGTTGATAGCTATGTATTTGTTCATAATTTTTTATCTTTTACCTTTTTCTTCCTCTTCTTAAAGAATACCTTTCAGCATTTCATATAATACTGGTTTGGAGTTGATGAACTCCTTTAGCTTTTTCTTCTCTGTGAAGCTCTTTATCTGCCCTTCAATTCTGAATGTTAGCTTTGCTGGATAGAGTATTCTTGATTGTAGGTTCTTGTTATTCATCACGTTGAATATTTCTTGCCATTCCCATCTGGCCTGCATCGTTTCTGTTGAGAAATCAGCTGACAGTCGTATGGGTGCTCCCTTGTTAGGTAATGACCTGTTTTTCGCTTGCTGCTTTTAATATTCTCTCTTTGTCTTTTGCTCTTGGTATTTTAATTATGATGTGTCTTGGTATAGTCCTCTTTGGATTCCTTTTGTATGGGGTTCTGTGTGCTTCCTGGACTTGTAAGTCTATTTCTTTCACCAGATGTGGGAAGTTTTCAGTCATTATTTCTTTAAGTAGGTTTTCAATATCTTGCTCTCTCTCTTCTGGCACCCCCACAATTCTGATATTAGTACGCTTGAAACTGTCCCAGAGGCTCCTTACATTATCTTCACATTTTTGGATTCTTTTTTATTCTTGCTTTTCCAGGTGAGTGTTTTCTGATTCTTTATATTTCAAATTTTTGACTTGATTCTTGCATTCTTCTAGTCTGCTGTTAGGTCTCTGTATAATATTTTTTATTTCAGTCAGTGTATGATTAATTTCTAGTTGGTCCTTTTCCATCTCTAGTTGGTTCTTTTTCATCTCTAGTTGGTTCTTTTTCATCTCCTCTTGGGTCTTGCTAACTTTATCCAACTTTTCTAGGATATTTTTGAAAAACCTTATAAGCATGGTTTTAAACTCTGTATCCAGTCGTTGGTTTTCCTCCATTTCTTTTGTTTGTGATCTCTTCCCTTGTCTTGGCATTTTCACTATGCTGGGAAAACTTCTGTGTTGGATTCAGCCTTATGATACCAGATTTGCAAAACTGCAAAAGCCTCTTTGTTGAACTTGGGATGGGTGGAGTCTCAGGGCTTAATGGACTGCCTTGCCTTCCAGTTGGCCCTGCTCTCCACAGCCTCCTAGTATCACGTGAGTGGGTAATTGCTGGAGTGTTCCCTGTGTGCATGCATGCTCTCTCACAGTGCCTCTAGACTGCTGCCTTTCCGGCTCCCTTGCGCTCCAGAACCATATGAATCTGAGTCCCCTCAGGGTTTCGCCTGAATCTGGGGTTTAGCGGGGTAAGGAGTTATGCAGCAGCACAATCAGCAGTCGGTCTTCTGCCTGCAGTGCTGTACATGCCACCCAACTTCTGCCCTCCTGCAACTCCCCCAAATTTCTGTGCACTTCTCCCTTTTCACAGTCCAAACTCCTCCCATATGAGTTTCGGCTGGATCTGGGGTTTAGTGTAGTAGGAAAAGGGGTTCTATGCCATTGAGAGTCTCTGTCGCCCTCCCACCAGAGGAAGCCAGCCAGGTTCTCCAGCACCTGCTCTCTCCACGAGTGCATCTCCGTACCTCAGCTTTTTGCAGCTCCTCTGGGTCTCTGTGAGCCCCTCTCTTTCGTTCTAGTTGTAGAATTTCCACTCAGCCAGATTTCCTGTGGTTCTGGATGATGTCTGTTTTGTTTTTTAGTTGTATTTTTGAAATCGTTGTGTGAGGCAGCAATGTAGGTGTTTACCTATGACGCCATCTTGGTTACCTCTCTGACATACATTTTCCATTGTTTGATTCTTGTATGTGCACTGACTAGGGATCAAACCCCCAACCTTGGTGTATTGAGAGATGATGCTCTAACCAACTGAGCTACCCAGCAAGGACATTATTGATACCTTTGTTAAAATCATATAAAACTTATCACACTTATAAATGTTTTAAGATTGTTATTTTCTGATTTTTGCCAATTAAAATTTTCAAATAGCATAACTATATGTGACTCCTTAATAGTAATTTAAAATCTTTGAGTCTGTATAAAAATTTCTATATGTTTATCAGTATTTTTTTTTCTCATGAAATGTTTTCATCTATTTTCTAAATATAAATTACTGAAATGTGAGCAAATATATTTTTCCTGGATGGAAAAACCACATTGATTTAAAGTAGAAAGCATACTTCTGGCCTATGTATTATTTCCAACTTTTTTTCTTCATAGAATTGTGTTTCTCACGGAGGTTTATTTCTTGTTTTATGAAGGATCAAATTAGCCAGGTATTGCCACTTTTGAACAGTTGGTGGCTCCAATGCTTTGCAACTGTCTTGAAAGCATGGCAGCAAAATAAGAGAACTCTCTTTTAACTGTTTAATGCAGAATTTGAAAACAAAAATGCATTTGAGTGATATGGTACATTTAATCAGGAACTACAAGTTATATCTGATATGCATTTAGAAGGAAAGTGTTAATATTAACATTTAAATATAGTGAATATGTATTAGTGCATACATTAAGTGCTCTTAAAGGATCAAGAGCATTCCACTAGAAATATAAGCCACATATATAATTTAAAATTTTCCTGTAGCCATATTAAAAAAGAATAAAAAGAAGTAGGAGAAATTAATATTCATAAAATATTTTTATTTAACCCAATATACCTAAATTATTAACTAATATAAAAATTCCTAAGGAGGTATTTTCCTTGCTTTTCCCTCCTTCAACATCCAATGTGTATTTTAGCTCTACAACATACCTCAATTTGGACTAGCCACCTCTCAAGTAGTCAATGGTGTACGTGGCGACTGGCTACCATATGAATGAGTTCAGGTCAACAGTAGCTAGGAGCAACTACTAAGATTAGATGCGATCTATGAATATTAGATAGAAATTAATTTTTGGAAATGAAATTCTGTAAAGGAAGTCTTACTTTTTGCATTCATTTCCAGGAAACTTGGCTCACAATTTTGATGCGAAACATGTGGCTTGGCTAGCAGCATGAGTTGGTGTTATTGGCATGTCTAGAGAGATTTTCATAACTAAAATATTTTTGAATTACTCTAAAGTCATTAGTCCCTAAATATTTTAAAAGATTGTAAAATTTTCGCCCTGCTTGATTTTCATTTCTAATTCTTCTCTTCCACATTTCCAGAATTTAGCTTACAATATTCTCTGATCTGGCATTTACAAAGTCTGCTCAGACTCAGTTGTTGTTGTCACCTTTTACAAGCTACTATTATCATCTAAATAAAGAGTGTGGTCTCTAGAGTCAAACGATTTGGTACTACTGCTCATTGGTCATGTGATCACAGGCCATTTATTGTATACTAGTATACTTAATGTGCTTCATTTGACATCTTAAAAATACAGAAAGTTATAATACCTGGTTTGTGAGTTGTGGTGGTGATTAAACATGATATGTTAGTCCTAGGTATCTAATACACACACACAAAAATCAACTTTTGTGTGTCTTAATTCATTGTTTAGATCTTGCAAAAATTACCAGTGTCTTCTCTTACCAATTCTCTAATACCAGTATTTAGCAAAATAACATAATTTCACACTGTCTTCATATTTTTATTGTAGAATGAGGAATTTTGTTGAAAGATGCATCTTGTTTATGCAAAATACAATAAAATACAGTTTAGGTTAGTCTTCGTCAGACTACAGGATAGATCTCTTGAATGTTCCACAGGGAAAGTGCTGAGAAAGCACAGCGACTGAGGTGCAGGTCTCTGGACAGCATTTTGAAAAGTAGGATTTTGAACAAATATATGATTTTCTAGTAGCCACATTAAAAAAAAAAAGAATAAGAAGTAGGTGAAATGAATAATAATATATTTTATTTAACCCAATATCCCTAAAACATTATCATTTTAAATGTAATATGAAAATTAAAATTCTCCATCTATTAAATTATTTATGAGTAGACTGTATCTCTATATTCAACAAGTATTTACTGTATAGGCTCCTGAGATCTTTTTAACAGTACAAATTCTCTCCTGAACTGTTTATTTTTTATTATGTAGGATCTGTTCTGTGGCTAAGGAAGGCAAAAAATTCAGCTTTTAAAGTATAATTGGTCTGTACATCTGCACAACATATCTACTGGGAAGTTATGGTGTGCTAGGTATTATGGTTGTTATACCGGAATTGCTTAGAGAAAATGAGGCACTTAAAAAGTTGGAGAACAGTAAATTTGTTCTTGGTGAATAAACTTACTTGCTACTTAAATACATAGAAATTGAACATGCTTTTCAGGCTAGTCAAGGATGTTTATTACTTTCTTTATTGTAAATTGAGGTTTTACCTCAAAAAATCTAGACCATCTGGAAAAATAAGTCATCTATGCCATCTGCTAGAGTCTAATTCAGGAATAATGATTTAGGGAGAAAAAGGAAACAAAAACCAATAAGTTGGAAACAAAAACCAGTAAGTTGGGAACAATTCCAACAGCAACTACTACTAGAAAAATATTTGTATAATGATTAGTATCTTGGATTTTTTTCAATTGATAAGTGTTTACCACCTGTAGCCACAGCTGTTAGATCTATTTCTGAACAATAAAATCCTGGAATAAGTCAGGAAGTAGGAACATATAAAGGATGTAATGAGAACAACTACATATGATATTATACAGTAAGAATATGCTATACAATGTTTTAATTCTCCATCCATTAAAGTGTTTATGAATAAATTGTACCTCTACATTCAATAAGTATTTATTGTGTGCTTACAATGTATAGGCATCTGATATCTTTTAATTAACTTTATTTCCTATCTATATGTTTCGATCTCTTTGTATTTAACTACCATGGTCTTTGAAGGGACCAACTTTCACACTCTAGTTCACAGAGGTCTCTGCAGAATGGATGGACTGTGGGAAGTTGAAGCTTGTATTAGGCTGAAGGTAGTAAGAATGATGAAGAGCAAATCCCAGAAAATGTCTGAATAGAGAATTGATGATATAGTGATGGACTACATGTGGATGCTAAAATAGAAATATCAGCGACAGAATACGGTAAGATGATAATGATTCAGTCTGAAATATTGTGCTGAAAGAGTGAAACAGGCACTTAGACAAGATGATTTTCTTTTTCTTGATGAAGAGAGCATTATAATTTAGAGAGAAGGTTGATGGATTCAGTTCTTGAAGAGTTTTCTAGGAAGTAAAGCAGACAGTTAAGGATGAACAGATATATTGTAAGCAGAAAACAATGCCAAAACAGTGTTTGATGGCCAACATTTTGCTATGAGGCGTAAATAGCTGGCTATTGAGCTCCCTGTTCCAGACCTTCATGCCTGAGAGGGCAGACAAATTCCATAAGTACATTCAGAGTTTATTTGATTTATGTTTTCTGCTTCTAATTACAATCTTGTGGTTAGGAAAAGTTTTAACTTTAACTAAATGTTTAGGTTTTACTGTGCAGACACTGCTATAGTTTTTTTTTTTTTTTTGAGTCTTACAGATTAACCAGAAAGGTAAATACAGTGGTACCTCGAGATACGAGTGCCCTAACATATGAGATTTTTGAGATACGAGCCATCGAGTGAGCGGTTTTGGCTTTGAAATACGAGCAACAGTTGAGATACGAGTAATCACGTGGATCGGCTGGCTGCACACGACCGACGCACCAGTTTACCCTGACTGGAGCATTTCATAGTTTCCCATATGGAATGAATTAAACTCGTATCTCGAGGTACCACTGTAAGAGTAAGTATATTAAATCATTTTTTATAAAACAAAAATTATTGGTTATAGTATTTTATCCAAGGTATCAATAATTGTGAAAATCAGAAATGTAATACAAGGTAGCCTGCCCTGGCCAGTTTTGCTCAGTTGTTAGAATGCTGGCCTGCAAACTGAAGGGTCTAGGTTGGGTTCCTAGTCAAGGGATGTACCTTGGTTGTTGGTTTGATTTCTGGCCTGTTGGGCACGTGTCAGAGGCAACCAACTGATGTGTCTTTCTCACATTGATGTTTCTCTCTCTTCCTCTCTCCCCCCTCTTCTCCCACCCTCACTCTCCCTAAAAATCAATGAAAAAATTTTCTCTGGTGGGGATTTAAAAAAAAAAGGAAGCCCTAGAATTTGATGGCCCCAGTTGACTTTCTCCATTCTCCATGCTTCAGTGAAAATTCACCCAAACAAAGAAAACCAATCTCAGCTTCTCATAGTTCTATTTTACTTAATTTCTTTAATTGTGTGTGTGTGTGTGTGTATGTGTGTGTGTGTGTATGTGTGTGTATGAGAGTGTGTGTGTGTGTGTGTGTTGTGTAAGTATGTGTGTGTTTCCCTCTTAAATGATTACTTGATTGGAATAGTTTAAGTTTCCAATGCCTATTAATGGGCTTTCAAACTAAACATTTACTTTGAAATTTTCTGATTATTTGAGAACAAACCCATATTCTCTCTTGTGCTAAATGCCTTGAGGAGACAAAAATGAACTCTTCATTGATTCTCTACACAAGGATTTCATTCTAGTGGTGATGATAAATGAAAATATGAATTATAATACCCAATAACAAAGTAATAAATGCTATATAAGAGGAACAAATGAAGTAAAATGAAAGTCAAGGAGGGGAATCATTACTTCCATATAAGGCAAACAGGTTTCATGGACAATGGGTATAATTTGAGACAAGTTTAAGGACTGAGAATGAGGGCCTAGGAACAAATAGCTTAGTCAATGGCAGAAAGAGAGAAAGAAAAAAAATGATTGCGTTTCACTTCAATGAATTCAGTGAAGTACATGTACAAGGGAATAGTGGAAAACAACCCTGAAGAGGTAAGCTGTGGCTCAGCTCAAGATGGACTTGGAAAGGTAGGCTACATAATGGACAGTGGTGAGGAATTTAATGAGCAGAGTGACAGTGGTAGGGCAATGGTTATGAGCACAGGCAGATACGACAGACCTGTGTTCCAGATCTGGTTCTGCTGCTCACTGGCTTTGTGACCTTACCAAGTTACTATACTTACCTTCTCTGATCCTTGATTTCTTTCATCTGTGTAACAGGGATTATGATTGTACCCACAGGCTATAATGTGGATTAAATTTAAAAAATGAGTGTTAAGCACTTACCACAGACTCTGGCATATAGTAAGTAGTAAAAAAAAATGCTATTGCTAGTATTAGTAATGGTAATAAATATAATAAAATAACCTTGGCTTTTGCATCCTATGAAATCATTTCAGTTCCTGGATTAGCCAAATCATGAGGCAAAATTACCTACTGTCATTCTATGGCAGTGTTAGGCTTATTTTCTATGTTATTACCAAGACTGTCTGTTTTGACTTATATGTTTTAGTGCTGTCTTTATATACTTGGGGAATATGAAAATGAAAAAATTAATTATGTGTAAATTTTTTCAAATTACCTAAGTAGTGAGAATATATCTTAATTCATTTGGATAATTCAAATATTTTGCTTATTGTTTTTCAAGACCACTTGTTTAAACCCAATAAATTTAATAAATATAGAATTTCAGATAACATTATTTAGCTTAGTCCCTCTAGAGAAGCCAGAAGCTCTGAGAGGCTTGATGATAGGTTCAAGGTAACAGAATATTAAATATAAGGGGAAATTTTTCATTAGATCCAGGGGCTGATAATTCTTTCACATTATTTTGTTTTTTTTTTAAAGTAATGCGATTAAAATGATTTTCTTTCTAAGAAACTTAATACAAAAAACATTGCAAAGAAACATGGGATTTTCTGGTCAAGTTATGATAAATTAACAGGGACAATATTTTACGTGTAGCATTATTCACAGTAGCACTCAAAGTGCAAAAATGTCAGTACTACTTCTCCTTTATTCCCTGTGGCCCTTTGTTGACATTTACTGCTTATATTTCCACCACTGGCTGCTCAGAGCGACTTGGTTTTGCCTCCTTTCGGCCACCTCTCTGATTCTCAATCAGCGAAGCGGAGTGTGAGGCCATGAGGACAGGAGCCAGGGGCACGGGGCGCAGCAGAAAGTCACAGGGAAGAAGGGCAGAGCAGGAGTTGAGCACATTTTCAATAATATGACCTGGTATGCTTCCACTTAACTAATGCCCCATTGACTTAGACTCCTAATATTGCATTAAGGTACATGAATTACTTTGGATATAAAAATTCATTTTTAATAAAAATCTATTGAGCTGCAAAATGAATGGTCATAAGCTCCCATTAATATCTGAAAATCTATTGTGATGGAAATGTTAGGCAAATGCAAGCCTTCCTTTCAGCACTCTTCCTTTCTTCCATTAATCTTTCCGTATATTTCTTTTCCTTTCTCTAATGTGGGGGACTGTAGATTTCTTAGTATTTTTTAGGATAACGTGCAATTTCATTTGCACAAAATGCTTACTTTCAGGTTACATCTATAAATTTGGAAAATGCTTGAAACTAAGAAAAAGAGAGATATTAGCTATAAATAACCAGTTAGTATATTTTTGTCATCCCTTTTTAATGCAATTTTTCTTATCACAGCTGCAGTCATATTCTCTATACATTTTAAATTTAGTTTCCCTCTCCATCATTCCTCAAGTTACTTGAAACTTTTAAAGTATCCTTTTTTATTGACTATATTATATTTCAGCATATCAATGATGTGGTAAGTGGAGAGAATGAGAATGAAAGTATGAGTCTATGCTCTTTCCACACCCTGTGACTTTAACATTCCCTCTTAGATACAATGAATTATCATAAAGGATACATTTGTACTTTATTTACAATTTCCTATTTGATTAAATTGCACTTTGAAATATTCAGAAGGACATACCTTAAGCAACTACGCAAGAGAAAAAAACTTGCTTTCTGAGCCTTGCGCCATTGTAGCCTTCCTTTGTTGGCTCTGATAAGGGCATCTAAACTTTTTGGTCCTTATTTGTGTATGTGCTTGTCAATTGTTCTGAACTGTACATCTTTTGAGGGCAGGAACTGCATGGGATTCAGCTCTGCATTCCCAGTTTTGTAGTTGCAAGGGAGCCTCATATGTAGGTCTTTTGATCTTTGAATTCATGTAATGAATCAGAGCATACTGAATGTTGATAAAAAAAAATAGAAGTCAGTGAGGTTTGTTCTGAATGTGTGTTTTGGATAATGTTTTCTTGGATTTTGATGGAACATTCATTGTGTTAAATATCTGGACAGGAATGATTTTGGAGATCTAGTATGAGTGTTTCTCAAGTTTTTTTTTTCTATGTAACATCTGAGAAGTGAGAATAATAAATTTAAAAATGTAGGATATGTGTTTTCATTTCTGAACTTAACACAGACTTGTTTATTCTTCTGAGAAGCATAAGCTAATTAGTGAAAGTTGAAGTATCATTAAAAAACACATATTATTGCCTGGCCAGTGTGGCTCAGTGGTTGAGGGTTGACCTATGAAGCAGGAGGTCACAGTTCCATTCTCAGTGAGGGCACGTACCTGAGTTGCAGAATCCAGCCCTAGTAGGGAGTGTGTAGGAGGCAGCCTTTCAATGTTTCTCTCTCATCGGTGGTTTCATCTCTTTATACTTCTCCCTTCTTCTCTCTAAAATTAATAAAAATATATTTAAATAAAAAAAACACATTATTTTATGATTGTAGAGAAAACTCCTTAAAGTATTATTTGTGATTATTTACATTTAATTGGATTAAAATGATAAAGCAGGCTGATAGAATCTGTATAGTGTATATATTTCTCTACAGCATGTTTATGTTTTCCGCTTCGTAAAGAGTAATAGTTATCATTCTATGTTTAGTTTCCATGATTAGTAAGCCATGTACCAAGCAAGAAATATTTTGATTTACATAGTATATGCTATGCTCAATAGATATTGTCAGAGTGAATGGACTGGTTTATATTTGAAAATGAATAATGACTATTGGTATAGTTTTAAAGTTATACTTTTTAAAAAATTTTATTGATTTTAGAGAAAGAGGAAAGGAGAGGGAGAGGGAGAGAGAGAAAGAGAAACACTGACTTTTGTTCCACTTATTTATGCATATATTGGTAGATTCTTGTATATGCCCTGACTGGGAATTGAACCCAAAACCTGGGCATATCAGGACAATGTTCTAACCAACTGATCTACCAGGCCAAAGCCTAAAATTATCCTATCTAATAAAAGGATAATATGCAAATTAACCGTCACTCTGTCACAAAGATGGCAGTGTCCATAGCTACAAGATGGTGGCACCCAATCCTCTCAGCCCCAATGGAGTCCCCTAGTCCTGGGGTGGTGGCTGCTGAGAGCGGGCAGTGTGAACAGCCTGGTGGAACGCTTGCTTTTGTTGCCACAGCAACAAGGCAAGTGTTCCACCCTGGCTGCAGAGGGCCTCTAGCTACTGGGCGCAGAGCAACCTGGGGGGGAGGGGGGGAAACGCTTGCATCATTGCCCCAGCAATAAGGCAAACATTCTTCACCTGGCTGCAGATGGGCCTCTGGACCACAGAGAGCCTCTGGGCAGTGGGCATGGAGTGGCCAGACCCCACATGGAGCTACTGGTGCATGGATTTGTGCACAAGGCTGCTAGAACTTTTATAAATATAATAATTGTTTTTCCAGATGATTAACTAACTTTTGTTGTGTTAAAACTAATTCTATGGCTAGTTGGCCAGTAAACTATGAAAAAATTGATAGGTTAAGTCAAGCTATCTACACTCAGATTTCTGAAGAGCAAATATCAGACATGTTATTTATTATCAAATTACTAGAGGCCCAATGCACAAAATTCATGCACTGGGAGTTGGGGGGTATCCTTCAGCCCAGCCTACACCTTCTCCAATCTGGGACCCCTCGAAGGATGTCTGACTGCCTGTGTAGCCCCGATCCCAGTAATTGGACATCCCTCTCACAATCCAGGACTGCTGGTTCCCAACTGCTCGCCTGCTTGCCTTCCTAATTGTCCCTAACTGCTTCTGACTGCCAGCCTGGTCACCCCCTAACCACTCCCCTGCCAGTTTGATGCCTAACTGCTCCCCTTCCAGCATGTTTGGCCTTAACTATCCTCCCCTGTAGGTCTAGTCACCCCTAACTGCCCTTCCCTGGAAGTCTGGGTCCCCCCACCCCCAAATGTCCTTCCCTGCAGGCCTGATCACCCTCAACTTCCCTCCTCTGCCAGCCTGATCATCTCTAACTGCCCTCCCCTGCAGGCTTGATCACCCACAGTGCCCTCCTTTACAGACCTGGTCCCTTTCCACTGCCCTCCTTTGCAGGCCATCTTGTGGTGGCCATCTTGTGTCCACATAGGGGCAGGATCTTGGACCACATGGGGGCAGCCATCTTGTGTGTTGGAATGATGGTCAATCTGTATATTACTCTTTTATTAGATAGGATAGAGGCCTGGTGCATGGGTGAGGACCAACTGGTTTGTCATGAAGGGTGTCCCAGATCAGGCTGGGGTTTTCTTGGAGCGTGGGGTGATATGGGTGAGGGGCCTTGGTGGTTTGCAGGCCAGCCATGCCCCTCAGTAACACAAGTGGAGGCCCTGGTATCTGGGATTAATTTATCTTTTACAATTGAAACTTTGTAGCCTTGAGTGGAGCCAAGCCTCCTGCTTGCTCCAGTGGCCACAGCCATTTCTGTTGGGATTTATTTATCTTCTATTATTGAAACTTTGTAGCCTTAAGAGTAGGCCTAAAGAGGCCAGGGCTAAGGAAAGCATGACTTTCTCCATCACTGGGGGCAACCCTAGCCTCCTGCTCTCTGTAGCTCTGTGGTATGCCATTTTTGTTGGAATTTATTTATCTTGCATAATGGAAATTTTGTAGCATTGAGTGGAGGCCTGGGCCAGCAGGATGTGCGGAAAGCTTGGCTTCCTCCATTGCTGAAGAAACCCAAGCCTCCTTCCTGCTCTCCGTGGCCACAGCCATCTTGGTTGGGGCTAATTTGCATATTCACTCCTGATTGGCTGGTGGCCATGGCTTGTGGTGTAGAGAAGATACAGTCAATTTGCATATTACTCTTTTATTAGATAGGATCATCTTTCAGCCTTCATAGTTGTACTTGAGTGGAATAAGTAAGAAGATGAGCATTCACTCATATTAGTTTACTTTCTAATGAGGTAGTATACATCTAAATCTCCTGTAATAAATATTTGGTTAGCTTTTCAAGATGCTACTCTTACTGGTAGTCTTTCTTTCAAGCATTGGTTTAGCATACATTTAATGAGTTCCTAGATGTTGTAGGGAATCTGAAGTAGGAATATACAATTGATCAGCAAATAATCATTGGCACAATTATATGCTATAGGAATCCAGAAGTGGAAAAGAATAATGTGATCTGATGAATTAGAAACTTGAGTTGAGTTTTTAATGAAAGAGAGAGGAAGAAGGAAGTAATTCTACATTTACCTGACACTTATGAGTATAAATGAATAAGATATATTGGAAGAGGGCAAATGATGGAAGAAACAGAGGGTTCACAAGTAGGTAGGAGAGTGGATTTAGAGCAAAGTAAAAGGTGTTCACTAAGTCTAAATATTGAACTTGCGTAAGAGTTTTACAAGGATCCCAAACTAAGAGGCTAATTTTTTTTTTTTAACAAGGCACAGATACCTGCATTCTAATACTCCAGATTAATATGATGCAGGTTTTCCCTGAACTATACTTAAAGAAATATGGGGGTAGATACTAAAGTGTGCTTTACTAACTATTAATAGCTTTTAAAATAGAGTACAGTTCTGATATAAACTAATGGACCTGAGCAGATCCAGCATAGAGGTCAATTTAGATCATGTAGACCCTGTAGATGAGGAATCCTCTCTCAGAACTAATATCATCATCTGGCAATTTAGTGAGAAAGGGTAGGGCAGTTGGAATGAAAAAGATGAATATGAGAGATAGGTAGTTAAATTGACATCTCATAATTTATATGACATGGAAACATCAGAGGAGAGACAAAATAAAAAACATTCCCATTTGCTATTGCAACAGAAAAAAACAGAAGGTACCGGAATAAATTTAACAAAGGTTATACAAGACCTGTACATAGAAATCTATAGGATATCAAAGAAAAGAAATTGAGAAAGATACAAACAAGTGGGAGCATTTACTATGTTTATGGATTGAAAGAATTATCATTAAATGTCCATATTACTCAAAGCAATCTATAGATTCAATGCAATCCCTATTAAAATAAGAATAAAATATTTCACATATCTAGAAAAAAATATTCCAAAATTTTAAATTTTAAATGGGATAATAAAAACTTTAAATGGGATAATAAAAAGACCCCAAATAGCCTCAGCACTCTTGAGAAAGACAAAGTTAGAGATATCACAATACTGAATATCAAGCTATATACAAAGGCATTGTAGTCAACCAGCCTGGTATTGACATAAGAACAGGCATATAGATCAGTAAGACAGAATAGAGGGGCCAGAAGTCAACCTTCATCTCTATGGTCAATTAATATTTGACAAAGAAGGCAAGAGTATACAATGGAATGAAGACAGTCTCTTCAGTACACAGTGCTGGGAAAATTGGACAAGTGCATGCAAAACAAAGAAACTAAACTACCATCTTACATCATACACAGTAATAAGCTCCAAGTGGGTAAAAGACTTAAAGTCACAAAACCATAAAAATCCTAGAAGAAAACATAAGTGGTATAATCTCATACATCTCTTTTCCCCCCAGACATCTCTTGTAACAGTATTTTTGTCAATATGTCTCCCAGGGCAAAGAAAACAAAAGAAAAAAATAAACAAATGAGACCATATCAAACTAAAAAGCCTAGCAAAGGAAACCGTGAACAAAATGAAAAAGAAACCCACTGTAAGAGAGAACATATTTTCCAATGAAATATATGATAAGGGGTTAATTTCCAAAATATATAAAGAAATTATACAACTCAACACCAGTCAGACAAACAACCCAATTTAAAAATGTGCAAACAACCTGAATAGACATTTTTCCAAAGAGGATATACAGATGGCCAAGAGACATATGAAAAAATGCTCAACATCATTAATCATCAGAGAGATGCAAATTAAAACCACAAAGAGATATTACCTTATACCTGTCAGACTGGCTACCATCAATAAACCAACAAACAGGTGCTGGTGAGGATATGGAGAAAAGGGGACCCTTGAGCACTGTTGGTGAGAATGCAGACTGGTGCAGCCACTGTGGAGAACAGTATGGAGTTTCCTCAGAGAATTAAAAATGGAACTACCATTTGACCTAGTCATCCCACTTCTGGTAATATGTCTTAAGAATCTGAAAAACCAATCAGAAAGAATATTCACAGCAGCACTATTTACAATAGCAAAGATCTGGAAACAGCCTAAGTGCCCAGAAGTAGATTAGTGGATAAAAATGATGTGGTGCCCTAACCCGTTTGGCTCAGTGAATAGAGTGTTGGCTTGCGGACTCAAGGGTCCCAGGTTCGATTCCGGTCAAGGGCATGTACCTTGGTTGTGAGCACATATTCGGAGGGGGGTGTGGGGGAGGCAGTTGATTGATGTTTTTCTCTGATAGATGTTTCTAACTCTCTATCCCTCTCCCTTCCTCTCTGTAAAAAATCAATAAAATCATCATGGAATACTACATGGCTATAAAAAAGCAATAACTTACATTTTGCAATAGCATGGATGGGCCTGGAGAGTATTATACTAAGCAAAATAAGGGAATCAGAGGAAGACAAATATCCTATTATCTCACTTATATGTAGAATCTAATGAAAAAAATAAACTGATGAACAAAATGAACCAGAGGCATGGGTACATGCAACAGATTGACAGAGGTCACAGAGGAGGGGAATGGGGGAGAAGGATGAAAGAAGGTGAAAAGATTATGTATATACATAAAAATTAAAACGGGAATGCCCATTTGACCCAGTAATCCCACTTCTAGGAATATAGCTCAAGAAGTCAGAAGCACAAATCATAAAGGATGTATGCACCCCTATGTTCATTACAGCACAATTTACAATAGCTAAGATCTGGAAACAGCCTAAGTGACCATTAGTAGATGAGTGGATTAAAAATATATGATACATCTACATAATGGAATACTATGCTGCTATAAGAAAGAACTCTTACCATTCTCAATAGCATGGATGGACCTATAGAGCATAATGCTAAGCAAAATAAGCCGATCAGAGAAAGATAAGTATCACTAATTTGTGGGATATAACGAACAAGATAAACTGATGAACAAAATAGATCCAGAGACAGAGAAGCATCGAACAGATCATCAAACCTCAGACGGAAGGTAGAGGAGGGTGAGAGGCAGGGGTAAGAGATCAACCAAAGGACTACTATACATGCATATAAGCATAACCAATGGACACAGACAGTAGGGGGATGAGGGCATGTGCTGGGTGTGTGTGTGTGTGTGCGCGCACACACACACTGGGGGAAGAGGTCAATGGGGGAAAAAGGAAACATATATAATATTTTAAACAATAAAGAATTTAATTTTTTTAAGGTACCCTGTGGTGCATCTTTCAATCACAGTATAAATAAAACTAGAGGCCTGATGCATGAATTTGTGCAAGAGTAAGCCTTCTTTCCCCAGCTGCTGGTACTGGCTTTCCTCTGGCACCCAGGACCTGGGCTTCCCTCACAGCCCTGGCCTCGTCTGGAAGGATGTCTGGTCTAATTAGCATATTACACTTGTATTATTATAGATAGTTCTTCAGCATCTCATCATTTACAAAATGGGCAGTTAGTAATTATCTTTGATATTGCTTTATTCTAAGGTTTAAAAGTCTTTTTGTCATTCCATTTTAATGATGGGGAAACTGACAAATTAAGAGAATTGTTATGAACAAAGAGTTTACTGCATGATACCAAAGAAAATACTAACAATGACTCATATATTGAAAGTATTTGATGCCTTACTTGATTAGAGACATCTCAAAAAAATTTTTGTGTTAGTTGACTTTTAATAAAAACATTTTGATTGAGACTATTATCTGCATTTGTGTAGAAAGTTCAATGTTTTCCAAAATCTGCATTAAAAATTACTATAATCAAAATAATATACTAAGTAATAACAATAACAACAACAACAATAATAATAATAATAAAATGCTTACTATACCTCCCTCTCTTCCCCCTAAAAAAGAACATATATACATAGCTCATGGACACAGACAAGACTGTAATTTATGGCCACAGGGATGGGGCTGGGGGTTGGGTGGATGTGAGTAAAGAGTGTGAGGGGGAATAGGGGGCATCTGTAAAATGTCAACAATTCTAATGTATAAAAAGTCAGGGGCTGTCACGACCTAAATGACTGGACAGATGACTGAACCACAGGCTGCTGGTGGGAGGGAACTCCCTCCTGCCCCGGCATGGGCATGGAGGTAGCAGGAGGGAGCTCTGGGACCTGGCCAGGGTGCAATGGGACTCTGGGGTCATGCGATCGGGGGCATGGCCAGCCTTCAAACCAGACCTGACAGGAGGGAGGAGGTAGCCCCGTTCTTCACAGAATCAGCTGTTGGGTAGCTTGCTGTCAGCCGGAAATCCCATTCCCCGGCTCCCCGGACCCTGACAGGAAGAAGGAGCAAGCCTCCTGGCTTTTTCACAAATGATTGTTTGCATCAGTGTTGTTTTTACATCATGTTTTTGTTGTTTTTACATCATGTCTTCGTTGTTGTTAGATCATGTTGTGATTGTTTATTTATAAATAAATTTATATATTATTTTCATATACATTTTACACTTGTATTATAGCGATATTAAACTATTTCCTCTAATTAATTTCCTTTTAATGTGCACGAATTTCATACGCCAGGCCACTAGCAAGTAAAAATAAAATATTCTGAGTGAGCAAGGACGGTTTTATTAATTAAAAAAAAAGAAAAAAAAACAAAACCCAAATCTCAGGGTCTTGTGTTTGTTGAAATCAATGGAAGAGGGAGTATGTGAAGGGGAGAGAAAATGATTAAGTCCCTTTGCTAAAAATAGAGCTGAGATAATGGTAGGAAGCCCACATTTAAAAGCAGAGAGCAGAGGAGGTAGATGAGAGAGAAGACCTAGAGGAAAAGGCCTGTGATAGATGCCAGAAGTGAAGTTATGAGAACCAATAGATATTCATTTCCTAGGACTGCCATAACCAGTTACCACAATAGTCACAACTCTGTGGCTTAAAACAAGATAATTTTTCTTCCCTCACAGTTGAAGAGGCCAGAAGCCTGAAACCCGGGTGTCAGCAGGCCTGGAAGCTCTGAATGAGACGTAACCCACGTCTCTCCTCCAGTTTCAGGGGGTTGTCAGCAATCTCAGCACTCCTTGGGTTTGGTTGCATCACTCCAACCTCTGCCTCCACCTTCACATCACCCTTTTCTGTCTGTGTCCTCTCCTTTTCTTATTAGGGCAACCTTCATTGGCTGTGGGGCTCACTCAGCATGATTTCATCTGGAGAGCCGTAATGAAATACATCTGTGAAGACTCTATTTCCAATTCTGAGATTCTGGGTTGGAATGATTTTGGGGAGAGGGAGAGCACTATTTAATCTAGTATATCTTCCTGGGAATATGTAGAAAAAGAACAGCAAGTCCTAATGGAAAACACGAACCATTAGGAGACAATAGAAAGGGGGAGAAACAGACAAAAGACTAGAGAAAGAAATGTTGGAGAGCTAGGAGAAGGAGAACAGTGCACTGTCAGGGACGCTGAAGAGGTTAGAGACTTCAAAAAGAGTGTTTAGCAACCTTAGGTTTAATATATATTTGCAAAAATTGGCCACTAGGTTTTGGACTGATGTGATTTATGAACATCGGGAGAGCATATATATAATCATTTGAGAATGTGGGAAGGAAAGAGTAAGAAAAACTAAAATGATACAGTATACAGGAAATAGATCAGATGTTTTTTTTTTTCTCCCCAAAATAGGAAACACCAGAATACAATTCCCCTTCAAGAGCACAAAGTTGCCAGTTATATAAAATCTCCCTAGATGCATCCAGAGAGAGAATTGTTTTCTCTTCCCACAAAATCTGGACCAAGACAATTGAAAAGTGGTGAAAGCATGGGATTTCTCCTTTCTGCCTGAGAGAATGAACTGCTTGCCCCCTTTTATATGCAAATATAAATAAATAGGCTGAATGCTTATTAAATTGCAGGTTTTTGGAAAGTAATATCACATATAAGGATATTTAATAAGGCTTGTACATGGACCTTATTTCTAAATAGCAAAGATTAAACATATGATCAAGGGATCTTTAGAGGTAATAATTAAAGATCAATTATGACAATGATACACAGCAGTGAAAGCCTCTGGAAGACTTCCTACTCGTTAATCAAAGATAATTATCAATTATGGACTTTATCATTAGTAGAGGGTCTACATTTTGCATCTTCAAAATCTGATGATAATTAGTCTCCAGTTCTTGCTCTAAGTGCTCATTAGGTTCAGAGAGGAAAGACTTTCCTTTTAATAATGACTTTTAGCTCATGACCTTGGGCAACTTAGACTATCCTGTCCATACATTGACTTGAGATAATGTTTATTTTTTTAATTATTGAAAAAAATAATTTGATAGTTGCACAAATGCTAATTAATATGAAGAAACCATACTATTAATATGAGGAGCCAAAAGAGTTTAGTTTTGAACAGTTGTTGAATTCAGAGGAACAGATTTATTATCCTAATTACACCTAGAATGTAAATAATCAGAAACTGATAACAGTTATTTTTTCCAATAGAGAATAATAACAATGGCTATTTGTTGAGTGTTTATATGAACCAAGATTTATACAAAACACTTCACATATATTATCTCTGTTAATGTAACATAGTTATCCTTTTCTCTCATTTTATAAAATGTCAGAGTGATTTAACAACTTGTCCAAGATGACAAAAATAACTAGTAATCATTCTAGAGATTATCTGATATGTACTATTAAAATTAATCTAATCTGAAGATACTAATATTTAAGATATTCTAATGTCAGAAGTTGCAGGTAAAAAATTAGGAAAACTAATTCTTTAAATCTTGATTAAATAATTAATTTGGAAGTAACATTCATGGAAAAGTAAATGAAAAGAAGTGATACAGAAATCAGAGATTTGTTGAAAGTAAAACACTAAACAATACAATGATTTAAACATAATTTTAATCGGCAAGTTATAACTTGGTTTAAAAGTATTTATTGATACTGCTGCACTTTGCAAGTAATTTAAAAATCTAGTTATTAAGTTGTAGTTCAAGGATTGAATGGTGCTTAAAAACAAACAATTTTGATAAAGGTAATACAAAAAACATGAGGATATCAACTTTGGGGCTGAAGTTCAGTAAAATCATGGGATGTCCATAGTATGTAGTTACTCACTGCTTAGAGAGTAGAGGTGGATATGACAGGCTTACTTGAACTCACAAGCTCATAGTCTGGCAGTTAAACTTTTGTAGCTCCTTAGTTCTCACATGAAACAATCAATACACAGTAAGGACCACAGTGCAGGGTAGCGGGTAGAAGTGGAAGAGGGCATAGAGAAGATAAATGGTAATGGAAAAATAAAAATAAAATAAGCACACACCAAAAAGAAAAAAGATGTTTTAAAACTTATTTTAATTTTTTGAAAAATCTATAATAATAAAAGTGTAATATGCAAATCGACCGATTGACCAAACAGCAGAACAACTGTCCAGATAATCTTTCAGATGACCACGCTATGACCCACACTGAAACCAGACCAGCCAAGGCAGGTGTGATGTAATTGATTGAGGTGCCCCACCATTGCCCCACAATCGCCTCGCAGAGGGAGGCCCATGCCACTGGCTGGTGGGATGATCAATTGAGGTTGAGGGGGCTCTGCAATTGCCCCAAAGAGAGAGGCCCAGGCCACCCTCTGCGTGGTGATCAATTGTAGAGCCCTGGCTGGCATTGCTGCAGCAGGTGGGTGGGCCTCCCTCTGCAGGGCAATCCATCTGGGGCTCAGTAATCCAATGCCCCACAGAGGAAGGCCCAGGTCAGCCAAGCGAATGCACCCCATGACTATTGCCCACAGAGAGAGGTGACTGGTGGCCGGGGGGAGGGATGGTGGGTAGCACCACACAGATGGCAAGCAGTGGCAGTGGTGGGGGTGGGGCCAGCTGCCAGCAGCAGTGGGAAGGAAAGCCTTGATAGACCCTGGTTTGCCTGCCAGGGCTAGGAATCTTACCCGAGGGGTCCTGGATTGCTAGAGGGTATAGGCTGGGCTGAGGGATACCCCCCAATGCACAAATTTTGTGCACTGGGCCTCTAGTTGTTTATGAAGGAATATTATGTATTTCATATAGATAACAACTAAAGTTATTTGTTCATGCAGTCGTCTTTTCTTAAAATACTAGAGGCTTGGTGCACAAAATTTGTGCACTGGAGGGGTGTTCCTCAGCACAGCCTACACTCTCTCCAATCCTGGGACCCATCAGGGAATGGCTGACTGCCAATTTAGGCCTGACCCCTGTGGGATTGGGCCTAAACTGATAGTTGGCCATCCTCCTCACAATCCAGAACTGCTGGCTCTTAACTGCTCACCTGCCTGCCTGATTGCCCCTAACCACTTCTTCCTGCAAGCCTGATTGCCCCCTAACCACTCCCTTGCCCACCTGATTGATGCCTAACTGCTCTGCTGTAGGCCCAGTCACCCCCAACTGCTCTCCCCTGTTGGCCTGTTTGCCCCCAAATGCCCTCTCCTGCCAGCCATCTTGTGGCCTCCATCTTGTGATGACATGGGGGCAGCCATCTTGTGATGACACAATGGCACGAGGGTCAACTAGGCTTTTATTAGTATAATTAATGGTGGAATTGAATTTTGGATGCATATTTTGCTCCATTTGGAAACTAAAAATAGTTAGGGTCATATTAGTGCACATTGTACATTTGGAAATGAGAGAACTTTGTACTGTATTCCTTTCTATTATAATGTATGGTAATTTTCATATGTGATGTATATCACAACTCTGAGGACACTATTTTCACATTTTTAGATTTGAACTAGAAGAAAATTATTTGAACAAATTTAATTTCATAAACTCATTGAGTTTTCTTGGTGTTTTTTTTTAATGTTTTCATTCTCATTCAGAAAACAACTAATATTCTTATTTCTCAGTAAATTCTTTGAAATAAAATGTCTTTATTAGAAATTGCAAATATAAAAACTGTCAAATTAATTATAGTATGAAATACTTTTGAAATTTTTACACAGTTTACCTAATGCTTTTTGTGAAATAGTTACATTGTCTTTGCCTTCAAGCATAATTAATATGAGATGATGTAAGTACATCAAATATATTTCAAAATCATTGATAAATGCATACTGGTGATTAGCTAATGAGGATTTTTATTTGGACATATAGATTGTCAGTAGATATATATTTTTAGAAAGTGTTTGCTTGAAAATGTGTTGGCTGGTCAGTTTCCCAATGGCTTTCATGTAACTTTCAACTTGGTGTCTGGTTTTAAGCATTTTATGGGATGTCATATTTCCTATGAGCTCTCTCCTTCAGGCAGCCTTTCCTCAGCCATTGTTCTCTTGACCCAAAGAGACATCTGGGAGGATCCCTCAATTTACTTCTGGTTACTTGGTGGCAGAAATTCATTACTAAGGTCACCTGGGGCTGACCTCCAATTTGACTTCTCTTAATAGTGCAGCTACAGGGATAAAACCTGCACTTGGGAGAGATAGAAAGTCAGCAAGGCCAAAGTAAAAATTTTTTTTTCTTTTTCTTTTTTTTAAATAGCTAGGTGGAAGCACCTGCATTGAGGCTATTCTTGTTCTAACAACCTCCGACTCACCCCCATTAATATGAGATGGCTAAACACATGACACTGGAGAGCAGTTTCTTAGTTACATATGCTCACAATTCAGGGGAGGAAGACACGGCATGTCCTGCAGAGAGCTAAATGAGGGTTGCATTTGGGAGCAAAGTGAACCATTGAGGGCTGTGGAAGGCAGGCTTTGTAGTGACAAGAGGGTTAGGTGACCCTTGGTTCCGTGGAAGAATGTGATCGACTTGTTTGATAATTTCACAGGCTGCTGGGAGGGAAAATTAGTTAGGTTGAAGATAAGGTAGGATAGAGCTGGTCTGGTTGATAGAGGAGCCTTTCCTGCTGGGGAGAGCGAGGGTAGGGGGTGGGGTGGGGGTTGAGTGTTGACCTATGAACTAGGAGGTCATTGTTAAGATTCCCAGTTAGAGCACATGACCGGGTGTTGGGGTTGACCCCCACTGGGGGCATGCAGAAAGCAGCAGATGAATGATTCTCTCTCATCATTGATGTTTTGATCTCTCTCCCTCTCTGAAATCAATAAAAGTGTATTTTAAAAAATAAAATCACTAAGGTGTATTTTAAGTAATGACCATTTAGAGATCTTTCCTATGTAAGTGTATTGATATTTTAAAAACAAAAACACAGTGCCTATTACATAAAAGGCATTCAATACGTGTATATTGTATGACCTTGAAAAATGAGGTACAATCACTATCAAATTATAGAAATTCTCCTAAGCTTCATCTGTAATATTTACATGTAAATTGAACAAAAGATCATAGTATATTCATATAAAAGGCACTTTGCTATTGCTCTAGAATCTACACTAATAAAAGAGAAAGATGCAAATTGACCGTACCTTCATGACACCCACTAGCCAATCAGGAGTGAATATACAAATTAACCTAACAAAGATGGCAGATTAATTTGCATATGTAGGTGTCGAGCGGCCAGGGGCAGGACACTTGCATTGTTGCCATGATAACCGTGCAGGCATTCTGCACTGCCCCAGCTGCTTGGGACCTCTAGGCAGCATGGAAAGGTGGAAAGGTGGCTCTGGGCCAGAGCAAAGGTGGTGCTGGCAGCCAAGGGAAGGAAGGCCCATTCTTGCACAAATCTTCGTTCATCAGGCCTCTAGTGTTCATATAAAAGGCACTTTGGTATTCTGTTTAGAAGAAGGAAATTTGTCTTGAAGCCTCACAGCCTAGTCAGCACATAACTGTCCATTAGAGGGACACTGATAGGAAAAGAAACCCTTTGAAGCCACTGTTGGGGCATCCACAGTGGTAGCAATAGGATATAAGATGCAGCAACAAAATATTTACTTTTTTTTATAATTGAAGATGTTTTATAGGATGAAATATATTCTCATTAGACCCTACTCCATTTCTCTATACAACTTACCACCTAATTGTTCTGTTTAAATGAATTACAAAAACGCTGAGAAGAAAACTTGCTTCCATGTCTCTGTAATCCCTATTGTGTCTAGCATAGTGGGTTTAAAAAAAAATAGTATGTGTGCAATCAGTCTTTGTTAGTTGATTAGATTTACTGAGCCATCAATAATTCTCTGTTGTGTCTGAGATTTTTACCCTTGTAAGACAAGTTGTTTTAGAGATTCCAAGTTAATAAATTGGTCCAGGTCATCTCTAAAAATTCTTTTAATGCTAATATTCCATGATGATCAAATCTATCAAAAAGAGATCGTGGTAACAAAAAAGAAGCTTTAGAAAAAAAAATCTGGGGGCATATTAGCTTTATAGCAACAGACAAGATTATAGTAGAATAAAATTCTATAAAGTTGTGTATATTTAATAATAAAAAATCTGACAAGTTAATAAAAAGCCTTTGGTGTTACTGGATGTAACTCAGTACGTTCCTTGGTGTGCCAAACCCAGGAGAGCCTGTAGTTAATAATATGAGTTCTTGATTCTAATGCCTGGGTTTAATTCCTGGTTCCACTACCTAACAGCTCTGTTGGCCTTGAATAAGTCACTTTACCTCTCTATGCCTGTTTGCTCATTTGTAAAATGATAATAGCATCT
Source organism: Lasiurus borealis (assembly GCA_004026805.1). Taxonomy (NCBI): domain Eukaryota; kingdom Metazoa; phylum Chordata; class Mammalia; order Chiroptera; family Vespertilionidae; genus Lasiurus; species Lasiurus borealis. The sequence continues at coordinate 43,908 of PVJN01010242.1, forward strand.
ACTTTATAGGGTTGTTATAAAGATTAAGTGAATGAACTAGTATCCATAAAAAGCACTTAGACTATTGTCTGGCACCTAAGCACTATGACATCCTCATGGCTGTCTTTTCTTCTCTTAGATATAGCTGACTTTCAAGCAGTCTTTCCACACTTGGTGGCTAGAGAAGAAGAAATTCATGGGACGCCCCTCCCCCCCATACATATATAAAGCTTTGCTTGAATTTAAAAGCAGCTATTTTTTTTTCAATTCTCATTTATTAAGGGAGCTTCTCAAAAAAAATGTAGTATTGATGGAATTGATGTCAAAAGCCAAATGAATGCTATTTCACTGAAGTATCTCAGCCATTGCTCTGGAATGGTTTTAAAGCAAGCAATCTACTGCTGAAAGTACTGCCTTGATAGCAAATGGTCATTAAAAGTCCCATGACACTTAACTAAGACTTAAAATTATTCCTCTCTACCTCTTGGCAAGGGTTCAAATTTGAGATTACATTCCCTTTGAGTGGTTAAGGCATTTATAGTACCCTTCTGCCTGATGCTTTTAAGGAGTTCTGTTTTACTGGATGACTCCTGTCTTCAGGTACCTGTAGATGCAGACACTCTTGTCACTCACAGGCTTAGTATTGAGGCAATCACATTTAGAAAACGCATATGACACAGCAATTCCTCTTCTGAGTATTTATCCAAAGAATATAAAAACACTCACTTGAAAAAATATATGGATATTTTTATAAAATAGAAAAAATATATATCTTACAAAAATATATGATAATTCATTGCTGCATTATTTATAATAGCCAAGATACAGACACATCCTAAGTGTCCATTAACAATGAATGGATAAAGAAGATGTGGTACATACACCCCCCCGCCACAAACACACAAATGGAATATGACCCAGCTTATAAAAAAGGTAAAAATTGCCATTTGTGAAAACATGGATGAAACTTGAAGGTATTATGTTAAGTGAAATAAGTCAGAGGGGAAGGGACAAAAACAACATGACTTCTCTCATATGGAATATAAAACAACAAAAAAACCTTAAATGAGCAAAAATAAAAACAAATTCATAGATATAAACAGCAGATTGCTGGTTACCAGAGGGGAAGCAGGGTGAAGGGAGGGCAAAATGTGTAGAGGAGGTCCAATGTATGGTTAAGGATGCAAACTAGACTTTTGGTAGTGAGCATGCTATAGTGCATACAGATACCAAAGTATAATGCTGCATATCTGAAACACATGTGTTATTAACCAATGTTACCTCAATCAAACAGAAGAGGGTTAAAAAAAGAAAAGAAACCGTATCTGGCCCTTTGCTTTGTTTTCTAATGCATTCCTTTTGTAAATTGTAAATTGAGAAAATTCCTTTGTCATTGAAAAATTGCTTACAGTCTTTATTTTTCTATCTTCCTTGTGAGAAAGTTTCCTGACCACTTCTACCTTAGTAATTCTTTGAGAAGTGTGTTAAAGAAATTCCAGAAGTGGGCCCTTAAAGATACAAAGTATTGAAATGCAAAATATGATGCTAGCCCAGCTGGTGTCGCTCAGTGGTTGAGCCACCACCAGGTCATAGTTCCCCCATTCCCCTTCAGGGAATATGCCCGGGTTGCTGGCTGGATCCCCAATAGGGGCCCTGCAGGAGGCAGCCAATCAATGATACTCATCCTTGATGTTTCTAACTCTCCCTCTCCCTTCCTCTCTGAAATAAATAAAAAAAAACATATAAAATATGATGCTAAATGGATAACAAACAGTGTTACTGATGATAAGAATGTGATAAGATTTGCATGTAATTTTTATGCCTCCTAAATTCAGAAAATCATAATGTTACAGAAAAACGTTGCAGAGCGGAACATAAAGCAATTAAAAAAGTAACTCCTCAAGTACGCTCTTAAAACCTGTAAGTGCTATTAAGCCTCTCAGTTGGGATGCTTAACTTTAAACCGTTTTTTGCCTTTTATATTATGCCGAGATACTTTTTTTTGCATGCAATTTGAATACCAAGTCCTAGGTACGGAGGATCCTAGATTTATAGGACAATATTTCATCCCCTTCTTTCTAGTGGGTGCTTCTCCTGTCTTGTGTTCTCTCTGTGAGCCTCTTCATACATTCGCTTTCTGTGTTTCAGCCGGTCCCCGCGATTGGCTGGCAGAGCGAGCGCCGGGTTGGATCTCCTTTATTTGTTTCTTTGCTCCAGGCAGCGTCGCTCTCCCATCTCGGCTGCGTGGATCCCCGCAGTAAAGCAGCAGCAGCGCTGGCCAGGCTCCCGGCAGGGCGCCGAGGGCGTGGCCTGGAGGGGCGTGGCCTGGGCGCGGGGCGGGGCTTGCCCGCGGGGCGCCACGGGCTGGCGCGTACCAGGTTGGCGGCTTCTCGCCGCGCCTGTGGCTCCCGCAGCGGCGTTCAGATCCGGATGCCCGCGGGCTCCGTGCGGCTCCAGCTCCATTCCTCGCCCGCGCAGCGCCTGCTCGCCCCGCGCCGGAGCGGGAGACGCGGCGGCGGGCGCTCTTTCCCCGGGAACTCCGGTGTCTCAGCCGCGGGCTCCTCCGGAGGAAGCTGAGTGCTCGCAGGTGCAGCCCGTGTCCCGAGCGGCTCCCGGGACGCACGCCGCCGCCGCTGGACAGCACCGCTCGGGAGCCTCGAGACCTCCGAGCCTTTTCCGGAGCGTCCAGCGCCGCCGGGCGCGCGGGGGAGTGGGATCCACGGTGGAGGGGGAAAGGGGCGACCCGGCGCCGAGGATGGGCAGCTTGACCCGGCGCGTGGGCTGCTGCTGTCTCCTCCTCCTGGCTCTGGCTGCGTTCACCCGAAGCGAAGGCGCGCAGAGCTGCGAGGAAGTTCGGAAACTTTTCCAGTGGCGCCTGGTGGGAGCGGTCAAGGGGCTTCCAGAGGCGCCGAGGCCAGGTGAGGAAGGCAGTGCCGGGCAGTGCCGGGCAGTGCGCCGGGGCGCGGGCGGCGGGCGGCGGCGGCGTCCGGAGCGCGGGCACTGCTCCCCGCCGCCTGGGGTGGCTCTTTGCGGGAAGATGACCTTTCCGGCCCTTCGGCCGCTCAAGGTGAACCCGGTAAGGCCTCCGGGGGAAGCTCGAGGTGATGACCATCACGAGCACCGCGCCACGGGGATAGTCCGGGCTTTTGGGCATTTGCTTCCCGCCAGCGTCCTGAGTCTCGGCGGCTGATGTGTGGGGGACCGGCCAGGAAAGCAGACCGCTCTTCCAAGTGGGAATTTCACCAGTGCCCCCCCCTTCCCACCGGGAAAACCCCCCTGTGTGTGTGTGTGTGCTTTCTCTTTGGGTGGAAGGAGTTGGGTTGTTACGGCTCCAAGTTTGATACTGAAAACGCAACCCTGCGTTGCTCTTCCTGGCCAGAGAGTGGGGGGCACTGACCGGGACGGCCAGTCCCCTCTGTGATGAGCACGGGGACGCGGGACGCCCACCCGCACTGGCACCAAACCCTCTGCCTGTAACCGGACTGGCCAGCGTTGTCTCTGGGAATCACCGGGCAGTTTCAACTCCTGAAAGCTGTGATGGCCACAGGCGAACGAACCGAAGGGTATCCGGGAGCCACCGAACAGGGAAACAGGGATGCGATGCGGTGTTCTCTCCCAGAGACTGGAGAGGAGGGAACACCGTACGCCTGGCCGGTGGAGGTCCTGCGTCCTGCAGGCGCCTTTCCTGCGCTCCGTGGCCCCTGCTCCCCTGCCCCTCCCGCGCCAATTTCCTTCAGCTGGCGCGGGATCTCCCGTTCAGCTCAGGCTTGGAAGAATGAATACCTATAGGTCTCAATGGTCGAAAGCAATGGCAGGTGTCTGGAGCTGAGCTCCTCCTGGAACCATGTACCCTGACTGTGAAGCCAACACAGACTAGGAGTCCCAGGAGCGTACAGTATCGGCTAACACAAGAACTTGCGGAGGATGTTTGAGTCTCAAACCCGTTCTCTGCTTGAGTTTTTAGGATGAGGAGGAGACTTGCTGTGAGCGCCACGGAGTAGCTGTGTTGCTCGATTGCTTTTGCTGGTTATGAACTCAGTTCTGGAGTCATCCTGCAAGGACAATCCAGCAGGCATTGGGGAACACCGAATCCATTTTAGTTTATGTGACCCGTCTTTTTAAACAAACACAAGTATTTATTTGACTATCTGTTCAGGACTAGGTGCTTTTTCTGTGCTATTTGCAACCACATAGTTGAAATTCTCCGTTTAGGGCAATTCTTCTGTGCAATAGAGACATCCCCCCCTCCTCCCCTTTAAATCGGCTTTCTCATTTCGGTGCATTCTTTTCATTAAAAAATAAAGCTCACTTACCGGTGGCTAATAAAACCTTACTTATCAGGGTGTGTGTGCTGGGAAGGAGGACGCCGTGAGGGCACTGAGCTCGCCTGCATTATTAGATTTTGCCTCCCATATGTGTACCATAATTTTGGCTGATAGGTTCAGTGGATGTTGACAGCTCCTTAGGAAGGCCTTGATTTCACCCGGCTTTCCTCTCTGGTACCCACTGGATGCAACACGTGGACCAGAAGGTGTTTCATCTCCTCTGAAGAGGAACTTTACCTTTTACCAGTGTGTAAGGAGAAACTGAAGCTCTGCCCTGCAGAGAAGGAAATGGCTGTACATACTTATTTGGGTTTGACACACACACACACACACACACATGCATGCATGCAGTCACGTTTTTTTTCCTGAGATATTCTGGATTGTTTCCCCATTGCTAGTAGCTTTATTGATCTGTGGCTTATGAGGATGGAGGAATTATAGTAGCACCTCCTAATGGGGCTCTGCAGGTTTGCACTCTGAGGGACATGAGTGCTGCTGGTGGGAAGACATGCTAACTTCCTCTGATATTTGCAATAAGAAAAAGGGAAGAGAATTATTCTGAATTAGAAGCACCCAGTGAAAGGCACTCACATATGAATTGGATGTCATTCTGTACTTTTCTTGTCTCTGTATTGTTGCTCAAATTTTATCTTAATAGTTAAAGGAAATATTGAGCTGTTTCTTTTAACATTGATATTTCTCTTCTTCCCAGTGAAAACATTTCATTCCCAAACTGAGTAAATCACACATACGACATGTGGCATAAATGCTTTTCTTAATTTTATATGTTCTTTAACATTTTGCTTGATTAAGTATAGTAGTTGGTTATCTTTTTTCTAAAATCATCCTCAGTCTCAAGAGAGAGCATAGTTAGTAGACAAGTAGTCATTTCCACATGAAAGCACAAATATTAACATACTCTGTAAGAAATGCTTTTATTTAGCACATAGGCTTTCATTGATGAAAGCTAATACATTTACATTTCATATTTGTTTTCCTTAAAAGTTTATTTTTAAGTGCTTTCTTGCATTTCTTATTCACAAAACGTTCATTTCTGAGCTGTCTAGCCAAAATGCTTTTAAAATATATATATAAGCTGGTAGGATAACTTTTAATTTAATTTTTTCCATCACCATCTACCCTGTCTCAGCCCTCTTCCACTTCCCCACCGCAGTCACCACACTGTTGTTCATGTCCACGAGTTCTCTCTTATTTCTTCTTTTTCCTTCCACCACCCCCAGTTCACCTCTCCCACCTGCTCTCTCTATCTATGAGACTGTCTCTATTTTGCTTGGTAATTCAGTTTGTTTGTTAAATTCTACATTGACTGAAGTCTTATGGTACTTGTCTTTTGCTACAGTTTCTTTCAACATTTGTGACTTTTAATCTTCAGTAAACTACTTTACCAATTTGAGATTATTAAGGTGGCAAGAAGGGCCATTTCAACTGTTTTCTCAGATTCCCCTCACCTTTGTTCTCTACTGGGCTCCAATTCTTTTAGGCCTATTGAGCTCCTAAGAATGTTTGGATGAGAAATGTAAAAAAGGAGAGAAGGTGTAAATGTGATTGGAATTACAGATTTCCCCGTGCTCTGATTTTATTTCCTCAGTAATAGTCAAGGTGCCCCTTGCTCTTGTTTATTTTATTCAGAAAAGTACTGTTAGAGAAAGTGTCTTTTAAAGGTCCTTTTATTTTTATGTTTTTATTGGGGAAGAGGGATAATGCTTTCCCATTGAAATTCTCTTCACACGTGAATTGTTCACACATGTATTATTTCCTTTTTAAAAGAAGATAATTCAGAAAAGAGAGGCTTATAAAAAAACGCAAGACTACATTCAATTAATTTATATACCAACTGGTTTTTAAAATGTGCATGTTCATTGATACAAAGAGTAGTTTGTGAAAGACAACTTTTTCTTGGTAGCTTTTGGCCATAAATGGGATAAAAAAATAAACTGGATGTGGCAGAATGAAATCATGACACTATACGATACTTGAAGTAGAGCTCTATCATTTTAATTTTTTATCTGCTTTCATTGTAATCAACTCTTATAATCTCTTAAAGGACAGTGTCCTTTTATTTTCACACTCAAGAGGAACAATCTATCTGGTAACTGTGGAGTTTGGAATTATAGACATTTGAATTTCAAAACTTGGTTCTGCCACTGGAAGCTCGGTGACCTAAGTCAGTGGTGGGCAAACTGTGGCTCGAGAGCCACATGTGGCTCTTTGCCCCCTTGAGTGTGGCTCTTCCACCAAATACCAGGTGCTGGCGCTCACAGACAGTGCAATTGAAACTTTGTGGCCCATGCGCAGAAGTCGATTTTCAGCACTCAAAAGAAATTTCAATCATTGTACTGTTGATATTTGGCTCTGTTGACTAATGAGTTTGCCAACCACTGATCTAGATTAATGAGTTGACTTCTTTGAATCTCTGTTTCCTCATCTGTAACATGGGAACATTAATAGTTCAGAAAGGGTTGCTGCATAGGTGATATGAAATAATGGATGTATGTAAAATAGCACAAATCCAAGCGTATAGTAACTGCTCAAAAATGCATTCTTGTCATTAAAGTTTTTCTTTAGTATCTTGATTTTAACTGGACTTGGCCTTAAAGGATGAAATTTTAGTTTTAGATCTCTATATATCAGAAGATGTATTTATAATATCCTAGTGTTTTTTTTTTTTTTAGGTTACAAGTGATTGTTTTTAAAGTTGGGAAATATGTTTCCACCTGAAATGGCATTTATTAGGTTATGGCGACTGTTTGGCTTCTTTTTGTGAACTACTGGAAACTCTAAGAAGGAAATGAGGCTACACTGCTGCTAGTGGCAGCACCCAAAGCTACAGCTTCTGCTGACATTACCACCATTCTGCTGCTGGTTTCCAGGGAGGTGAAGTGGTGTGAATGGAGTGGCTTAGGGAGTCACCCAATGAGATGGCTGGTGGCCATAGTCAGTAATCTCAAATTATTGTTTCTCAAGAACTAACCCCTTTTGGTTGATGGAAAAGCATAATTAGGGTGATTGAATTTTCAAAGCCATAAAAGGGACCCATGGTCTGACATTTGGGAAGGTCATTGTTGGGATTGCCTCTGTTGAAATCCATCAGCCAAGAATCACCAGAAACAAACCTATTGGTAAATAAATTAGGTTCATTTTGCTTTCTGCAGCAAGGAGGATTGCACACTGCAGGAACTGTGGGTGTTTTGATAAGAGGTGTTTGAGGAGGGGTTTCTATAGAAATTGGGCTGTGCCAGGTGATCACTAGTAGAGTTTAATTAGTAGGACAGTTAAGGAATTAGGCATCTTTGTAATTGATCTTTGTTAGGAAGATTCACGTGTGAATAGTTACCATTAATGAAAGCAGTAGTCAACCATGTTGGTGGAAATAGTGGGGTGTTTAGTCATGTTGAGGGTTTGTAGAGTCTGCTTGTGGCTCTCCTGCTGCACCACAGATCTCAGGGGCTTTGTCTGATCATTGTTGTCTTATTCTGTGCCTGATATCTGTGTTGAATTGTAAACAGTCAGGCCTCCTTCCAGTGTCAGGGAAGTTTGTCACTTTCTCCTCTAGACAGTCCAGTGTGAGTTTTGATGTGTAAGAGAATCGTGGGTTTCATTTTTATCCAGGCCTTTTAGTAAAACTTAATGATGGGGAGTATAATTTTTACTTTTGGGCCATTAGGAGCTTGTGTTGTACTAATCACACCCTATTTTCTCCTTGTTTACTAATAAATATAAGTGTTGTGTGTGTACCCATTCTCCCTCCTTCCCATAATTTAAGTTTCTTTTTGTCAATGCAGTTTGTATTTGTATAATTGGTGTCACGAGGGGTGCAATTTGGGGGGAACTTATAAGTAGCATTTCATGATTTTCCTACTCCCCCCTGAGCCCCATTTGCAGCTTGTCTAGATTTTTTGAAATATGAATTTTTGTTTTCTCTACATGTGTGTATATAATTTGTTTCCACATGTGATAAGAACAGCTCCTATGTCTATAACATTTATTACTATTGTTATTGTTATTATTAACTGGTATAAGACAAAAGTAACATTCTGACAACCAGATGCCTCTCCTAAACAGGCACACTTTATAAATTCACTTTGTTTCAATGGAGTCATGAGAAACTTCAGTCATATGCTTTGCTGAAATAGATTGTGAATATGGTACCTGATCTACTCAGTTAAGTAACAATAACAATTTCATGGAAACTAGCCATTTCCCACATCTGTCTTTCTTTTATAAAAGCCTGACCTTCAACTAGAAGAAATGACAGCACCAATTTTGCCCTCAGTTCTTCTCCTTTACAGCCTTAGGTATTTCAGATTTCACTAATGACACTGCTGAAATCATTCTAAAATGATTAGTCATTCTATGAATCACACTAAATAGGGCAGTTTTTGATTAGCCATATCAGGTTCACATATGGCTGCTTTGTAAGTGGATTGTATAATGTACTTTTAGAGAAAGAAAATGAGATTTTGTGCTTTCGTGGTTTTATGAAAGAATACACATTCTAAAAATTTAAAGCACCGAAAAACATAAAGTAAAATAACTACCATCCAGAAATAACCACTGAAAACCCTTTGTATTCATCTTTCAATACTCTTATTTATGCTCTGCTAAGCACATAAATATTCTGTGAAGTTAGATACTACCACTTTATTATTCTTTGTAACTAATTATGAACCTATCAGTATTTCCCATGACATTAAACATCCTTCTAGGCATGTATTTTTTAGTGATAGTATAGTATTTCACTGAATCACTGTACCATAAATTGAATTCTCCCACTCTTATTGGAATATGAGTTTTCAATCTTCACTACCATGAAGTCATAGGACTAAAGACATGAAAGGTAAATGTGCTAAACTTTACACCGCTTAAGGCTTTGCCCATAATATACATTCATTTTACATTAAGGTTTTTCAGTATCAGCACCATTAACATATGGGCTGAACAATTTTTAGTTGTGCGGGGCTTGGTGATGGGCGGGTGGAGAGCTCTCCTGTGCATTGTAGGATGTTTAGAAGCTTCCATGACCTTCACCCACTAGATACCAGTAGCAACAGCCTCCTTTCCCCAGCTGTGACAATCAAAATGTCAGATATTGCCAAATGTCCAATGGGAGGCAAAATCAAACTAATTGAGAACCACTGTCATAAGCTGTCCAACCTGTCTCTGTCTCTGTTTCTCTCTCTCTCTCTGCTGGCTGATTTGCATAGTTTAGGACTTAGCTTGAATGTCAGCTCTTCTAAGAAGCCTTTCTTGAGGTTCACGGAACTGTGTTTCCCAGTTATCAAGGTGACATATTTTCTTTCTTTTTACTGTTGATTGTTCATCACTAGATTGTGTACATGATGAGAATAGAGAACATGTCAATTGGGGCAGTTTTATAAGCATGTAACCTGTACAAGTCATACAGAGTCTCCTACTCAGAAGAATCCCCTGCTTGGTTTAATATTGTTCTGTTGCCATCTTGAAGAATGGGTCCTGCATTTTCCTTTGCATTGGGCCTTGCAACTTAGGTAGCCTGTCCTGTTGTGTACATTGTCACCTGCAGAATATCTGGTGCCCAGCACAGTGTCTGACATGGAATAAAAGTCGAAATATCTGTTGACATCAATCCATGGGTATTGGACCTGCGTGATTCTGCTATCTAAATACAATGACATTTTTAAATGTTTTATAGTGTTATGTAAATGAGTTAGAGCTTGGTCCCTCTGTATTTTTCTTGTTCACAGCAGGTTGGAGTCATTGCCCAAAGTCCACCTGTGCCAAACTCAAATGTTTACACACCCCATTGCTTTAAATATGCTCAAGTAAGCACATTTGTAGTCATTGAGAGCTTGCCTGCATTGCATACCACAAAACCGCATTCAGCTTCTGCTCGTTAGAGCTGAAATGAACTCTGGGGCTGTCTTTTGAAGCTCTCTGATTCAGAGACTTCCCATCTTGCTGCTGAGTTGATATCACGAAGACATGTGAGACCCCTCTCCAGCTCTTCTCTCCTCTGGGATTTTCCTCTTTTGGGTAGTAGCCCTGCTTCTGCTATCTCCTGTCAAAGTACCGTCCAAATAAAGCTCCTCACAACTGCCATCATGAGGCACTGTGTTTTTCTTTATCAGCCCTGAAATCCAGGCACTTACCATACATAGTCATTACTTAGTTATTTCTAATGTAAGGTAGGGGCTCAAAGCAGCAATACTGATTTTAAATATAGCTCTTTCCCTCTACTAGACTTTAGGCTACTTGAGAGCAGCATCTGTGATGTATCTTTTTGTTCTGTGATTAGGACAATATTAATAAATACATTTTGGTTTGTAAATTTAATCTTTTTTTAATTGTTTATAAAGTATTACATATAGTAGTACATATATCTCTGCCCCGCATCCCAGGACTGACCTTCTCTCAGCCTCCCCTACGCCCTCTCACATGCCCTCATCCCACTTTCCCCCAGTGTCTTGTGTCCATTGGTTGTGCTTATATGCACGCATATAAGTCCTTTGATTAATCTCTTCCCCAGCCTCTCCCCAACACTCCTCAGCCTTCCCGCTGTAATTTGACAGTCTGTTCGGTGCTTTACTGCCTCTGTATCTATCTTTTTGTTCATCAAGTTATAATGTTCTTTATTTTGCATAAATGAGTGAGATCATTTGGTATTTTTCTTTCATTACTTGGCTTATTTCACTTAACATAATGCTCTCCAGGTCCATCCATTCTGCTGCAAATGGTAGGATTTCCTTCTTTTTTATAGCAACATAGTATTACATTGTATAGATGTACCATAATTTTCTAATCCACTCATCTGCTGATGGGCATTTAGGCTGTTTCCAAATCTTAGCTATGGTGAATTGTGCTGCTATGAACATAGGGGTGCATATATCCTTTCTGATTGGTGTTTCTAGTTTCTTAGGATATATTCCTAAAAGTGGGAATACTGGGTCAAATGGTAGTGCCATTTTTAATTTTTTGAAGAAACTTCATACTCTTCTCTATGGTGGCTGCACCAGTCTATTCCCACCAGCAGTGCATGAGGGTTCCTTTTTCTCCACATCCTTCCCAGCACTTGTCCTTTGTTGATTTGTTGATGATAGCCATTCTGACAGGTGTGAGATGGTAACATATTGCCATTTTGATTTGCATCTCTTGAATAATTAGTGACTTTGAGTATGTTTTCATAGGTCTCTTGGCCTTCCTTCTGTTTCCTTCAAAAAGTTTCGATTTAGGTTCATTGCCCATTTTTTTTTATTGGATCATTTATCTTCCTTTTATTAAGTTGTATGAGTTCCCTGTAAATGTTGGAGATAACCCTTTATCAGTGATAACATTTGCAAATATGTTCTTCCATATAGTAGGCTTTCTTATTGTTTTGTTGATGGTTTCTTTTGCTGTGCAAAAGCTTTTTATTTTGATGTAGTCCCATTTGTTTATTTTCTCCCTAGTTTCCATTGCCCTAGGAGTGGTATCAGTGAAGAAATTCCTTTGGCATAAGAGCAAGAGATTTTGCTGCCTGTGGATTTCTCTAGTATTTTTATGGTTTCCCGTCTTATGTTTAAGTCCTTTATCCATTTTGAGTATATTTTTGTGTATGGTGTAAGTTGGTGGTCTAGTTTCATTTTTTATGCATGTATCTGTCTACTTTTCCCCATACCATTTATGGAAGAGACTGTCTTGACTCCATTGTATGTTCATGCCTCTTTTGTCAAATATTATTTGAGCATAGTGGTTTGGGTCAATACCTCAGTTCTCTATTATATTCATTGGCCTATATGTCTGTTCTTTAGATTTAATCTTATATGTACAGTTACCTAATAGGCTCAATTTCTTGTGTTTAATTATGTTTTCTATGCTTAATCTTAATAGAATGAAAAAGGTAGAAGTTGAAGTTTTTAAAAATATATTTTGATCTGGGCTCAGTAATTGTTTTTATGGAGTTAACGTTTTCTTATATAACTCTACCACACATTCTATAAAGGGACCCAACCCTTTAAGTTTAAATTTAAAGGAATTTTTATCTATATTATCTAACGTTTGAAATGGAGTAAATTAATTAATTGCCAAACAAATGTCTGGAAAAAAGTTTTCTCAACTCTGTTAAGGAAAGGAAGATTATTTAACATTTAAAATACTAGATTTATTGGCACATTTAAAAAAATTATCTTTATTGTTGAAAGTATTACAGATGTCTCCCTCTTTCCCCACTGACCCTCTCTACACCTCCCCCAGGCCTCCATCACATTATTGTCTGTGTCCATGGGTTATGCATACAAGCATATAAGTTATTTGGTTAACCTCTTCCTGCCCCTCCTCCCCCCTTCCCTTTGAGATTTGTCAGTCTGTCCCATGCTTCTATGTCTTTGGATCTATTTTGTTCATCAGTTTATGTTGTTCATTATATTACATAAATGAGTGAGATCATGTGACACTTACTTTTCTCTGACTGGCTTATTTTGCTTAGCATAACACTCTCCAGATCCCTCCATGCTGTCTCAAAGTGTTAGAGATTCTTCTTTTATACAGCTGCATAATATTCTATTGTGTAAATGTGCCATATCTTTTTTATCCACTTGTCTACCGATGGGCACTTGAGCTGTTTGCAGATCTTAGCTATTGTAAATAGCACTGTTATGAACACAGGGGTGCATATCTTCTTTCTGATTGGTGTTTTGGGATTCTTAGGATATATTCCTAGGAGTGGGATCACTGGGTCAAATTGGCAGTTCCATATTTAAGTATTTGAGAAAATTCTATACTGTTTTCTATGGTGGCTGTCCAGTCTGCATTCCCACCAGCAATGTACTGGGGTTCCTTTTTCTCCACATCCTTGCCAGCACTTGTTATTTATTGATTTGTTGATGGTAGCCATTCTGGCAGGTGTGAGGTGATACTCCATTGTCATTTTAATTTGTATCTCTCTGATGATTAGTGACTTTGAGCATTTTTTAATAATACCGGATATAAAATTATACTATAAAACCATTGTAATCAAAACAGCCTGCTATGGACATAAGAACAGGCATATAGATTAATGGAACAGAACAGAGAGCCCAGAAATCAACCCAAGCCATTACAATCAATTAATGTTTGAAAAAGGAGATAAAAGCATATAATGGGGTAAAGACAGTCTCTTCAATAAATGCTGTTAGGAAAATTATTGGAAGAAAGGAGAAAAATAAAGGTGACCAAATATAATGTACATTTTGCTCTGGATTAGTTGGTTTGTGTTTTATGTGAATACTAGAGGTCCAGTGCATGAAAGTCGTGCACAGAGGGGGGTGTCTCTAAGCCCAGCCTGTACCCTCTCCAATCTGGGATACCTTGAGGGATGTCCAACTGCCTGTTTACTGGGATTGGGCCTAAACGGGCAGTTGGACATCCCTCTCACACCCAGGACTGCTGGCTCCCAAACACTCACCTGTCTCTGCCTGATTGACCCCAACTGTTTCTGCCTGCTAGCCTGATCATCCCCTAACCACTCACCTGCAAGCCTGATGGATGCCTAACTGCTCCTAACTGTCCTCCCCTGCAGGCCTGGGGCCTCTCACCAACTGCCCTCTCCTGCAGGCCTGGTCTCCCTTAACTGCCCCTCCCTCACCCCATACGCCTGGGTCCCCCCCGACCCCTAACTGCTTTTCCTTGCTTGCCTGGTCATTCCCAACTGCCCTCTTCTGCTGGCCTTGTCACCCCTAACTGCCCACAACTGCCCTCCCCTGCTGACTCAGTTTCCCCTAACTGCCCTCCTTGCTTGCCTGATTGCCCCTAACTGCCACTCCCC
>PVJN01010243.1:0-13731 GCA_004026805.1 Lasiurus borealis
GGGGGGGGGGGGCAAATGGGGCCACACTGACTCACTGGTGTCTAGCAAATACGTCCAAGCCTCATGTGTCGGGGAGGTTGGCCGGCCCGTTTGCTGGCCGCCGCGGGCAGCAGTTCACATATCAGATGGCGGAGGACCCACAGATAGAGTAAGGGAATCCATAGTACAAAAAGCAATTGAAGATTTTATTAAACTTAAATATCCTCCCATCCAGTACCATCCACTAGCACTACCTAAACAGCGTGACATAGACCTTGATACCCAGACCAATAACATCCTAGAAGCCACTCTCATAGCCTTAAATGCCTCTAACCCTAACCTCGCTAAAGACTGCTGGCTATGCATGACTGTAGGGACCCCCATGCCTACAGCTCTTCCAACGTCGAACTCCTCCCTCACTGACAATTGTACTCTTAATATCCCCTTTAGAGTACAGCCTGTAGGCTTCAACTTTTCTGTCTGTTTTCAGGGACCAGCCCAAAAGAATAGTTATGACATAGACCTAGGATTTATAACCTTTTCCAACTGCTCCACAGTCACTAACCACTCTGAGCTCCTATGCCCCGCCCCTGGACAAGTTTTCATTTGTGGAAACAACCTAGCCTATACGGCGCTCCCAACAAATTGGACCAGCTTATGTTTACAGGCCACTATTCTCCCGGACATTTCTATTATTCCAGGAGACGAGCCCGTTCCTTTACCTGCTCTTGACTATATTGCTGGACGCAGTAAACGAGCTATTCAGTTTATCCCTCTCCTTATTGGACTAGGGATTTCTGGTGCCATAGCCTCTGGTAGCGCAGGGCTTGGAGTAGCAATACATTCCTATCATAAACTATCCAATCAGCTAATTGATGATGTCCAGGCCCTATCAGGCACCATTAATGATCTACAGGACCAGATTGATTCCTTAGCTGAGGTAGTCTTACAGAACAGAAGGGGCCTAGATTTACTGACAGCAGAGCAGGGAGAGATTTGCTTAGCTTTACAGGAAAAATGCTGCTTCTATGCCAAGTCTGGTGTCGTCCGAGACAAGATCAAGAAACTTCAAGAAGACCTCATCAAGAGACGGAAGGAGCTGTTTGAAAATCCGCTCTGGAGTGGATTTAATGGACTTCTCCCTTATCTTCTCCCCATCCTTGGTCCCCTCATAGGCTTCCTCCTTATCATAACCTTTGGCCCTTGGGCATTTAAAACCATCACCTCACTAGTGAAACAGCAAATAGAAGCTGCCTTAGTCAGACCCATTCAGGTTCATTACCAGCGCTTAGAAATGACTGACCCAGACTACCACAGCCCTCGACACCATCAACCCCAGAATGGCTCCTTCCCCACGGGAACAGCATCTTAACCAGAGGGATGCTAACCTTTGCTTAAAAAGTAAGCAAAAGGTTTGGGTACCGAGCTGAGTGTAAAGCAAAGCATTGCAAGGGAAGATTAAAATTTTAGAAAAATCTCCTCTGGGTTTCCCTGAGAACACACCTGCTTTGCATAGAGGTTGACATCAAAAGATTAAAACCTAAGGCTCTGCCTCTCCTCCCCAAAAGATGTCAAGAGCCACATAGTGGACAAAATGAGGTCCACGGGAGGAACCAGGTCAATGTCTCTTCAGCCGGTCAAAGCCCACTCCCATAAAAGGAAAAGGGAGGAGATGTCAGGAGCCAGGAAATACAGCAAGGGTCGAGGAATTCTCCCCAAGGCCAGAACTGCATACTTGAAACCTCCCCCAACCAGGAAAGTCATGACCGCCACATCTGCAAATCAGCAGCCAGCACCTGGAACTAGCTTAGCCAATCCGCTTAGACCCCTTTTTCCTTCCCCTTCCCCTTTCTGAGCATATATAAGAAGAGCCACTGGAAATAAAATTTTGAGGCTTGATCAGAACACCATTTGTCTTGCCTCCTTTCTTCGTGTCCCTGTCTGTTTCTCATTCCCTTAGGTGCGTCGCCTCGCTGCCCCTGTTGAATGACCCCGCAGGCCGGGGCAATGAAGTGGCCTTCTTTATCTCTTGTTACGTCCTTCACTTTGAGATCTAATTTGTCAGATATAAGTATTGCAACCCCAGCTTTTTTTTCATTTCCATTTGCCTGAAATACCATCTTCCATCCCTTCACCCTCAATCTGTGTGCATCTCTTTTCCTGAGGTGGGTTTCTTGTAGATAGCAGATATGTGGATCATGTTTTCTTATCCAATCAATTACCCTATGTCTCTTGATTGGAGCATTTAATCCATTTACATTTAAAGTTATTATTGATAGGTATTTATCCATCGCCATTTTTAGTCTTTAGCCCAGAGTTCCTTCTTCGCTTCCTATTTTTTTTTTTTATTACAGCAGACCCTTTAATATTTCTTGCATTGCTTGTTTGCTGGTAATATATTCCCTTAGTCCTTTTTTGTCTGTGAAGCTTCTGATTTCACCTTCAATTTTGATTGAAAGCCTTACAGGGTACAGTATTCTTGGATTCAGACCCTTCCTTTGCATGACTTTGTATATTTCATTCCATTCTCTTCTGGCCTGATGAGTTTCTGTTGAAAAATCAGTAGCTAGTCTTATGGGGGTTCCTTTGTAGGTAACTTTCTGTTTCTCTCTGGCTGCTTTTAAGATTCTTGCTTTGTCGTTGCTGTTTGCCAATTTAATTATAATGTGCCTTGGTGTCAGTTTTGTGGGGTTGATTTTGCTTGGGACTCTGTGAGCTTCTTAGATTTGTGTGGGTTTTTCCTTTCCTATATTGGGGAACTTTTCTGTCATTATTTCTTCAAACAGGTTCTCTAATCCTTGTTCAGTTTCCACTCTTTCTGGAACTCCAATTATGCGAATGTTGTTTTTTTTCGTTTATCCCAAAGTTCCTTTAGGCTCTACTTTTGCTTTTTAATTTTTTTTCTAGAAGCTGCTGTACTTAGGTATTTTTTCCTACCGTGTCATCTAGCTCACTGATGTGGTCCTCTGCTTCTTCTAGTCTACTTTTGATGCTTTCTGTTGAGTTCTTTAAAGCAGTGACATCATTTTTTTATTTCTTTGTGCATTTCTTCATGCTTCTTCTTCATTTCCTCTTGGCTCTTACTCAGATTGTCAATTTTGTCTTCTATTCTTTTCATCCACTTTATGATCATTTCTCTGAACTCTTTCTCTGGCAGGCTTATTTCTGCTTCTATTTTGTTTACTTCCTTTTCTGGTGATACCTGCCTATCTGTCGTATGCAGGCTGTTTCTTCTTCTGCGCATGGTTTTTCTTCTCCTGGTGTCTGGTTATGTAGTTCTCTCTCCTACATTGATTCAAAGACACAAACTACAACATGACCTGGTACAGCACACATGGCACTGAACAGAAATGTATTCACGATGTTAATAATCACCAATAAGGTGACCACCAATGAAAGACAAATTAGGGGTAAATAGAGAAAGAAGAAGAGGGAAAAAGAAAGGAAATAAGTGCCAAAATCAGATTGGGAGAGGGAGAAAAATATAAATAACTAAATGAACAAAAAATAAAATAAAATAAAATAAAAGAAGAAGAAAAAGAAAAGAGAAAGAGAAACAAAGTCAGAGAGAAAAGAAAGCGTTTAAGAGAGAAAAGGGGAACAAAATATAGATGTCAGGAGAAAACTCCAATAGAACAGTCACTAATCCCAATAAAGGCCAGCACCCAGTACCTAGAGATTAATACGAACTGCAAATAACAACTGGTATCGAGGGAGGCGAGGGAAAAGAGAGGTAGAAATCAAAGCAAGCAAAAAGCAAAATAAAACAAGTAGAATAAGCTAAAACAATCTCACAAAAAAGTTCAAAAGATTGATATAATCACTGTTCAGGCAAATAGCAACAAAAGGACATAGAGAAAAAACAACTTTTTGGCTAGTGAAGACAAAAAGAGAGAGGTTTGTATGCACTTGTAGTAGGGGATTTGAAATTAGATATATAAGTGACGTGAAATTTTAACCAGGTAAAGAGAAAGAAAAGGGAGAATCTAAAGTTGGAAAAGGGAAAGAGAAACAAGACAACAAAATGGGGAAAGTTAGGAGGAAAGTGTTGGCATAAAGGTAGAGTTGAGTTGGAGTAAAATTATGCTAAAGGAAAGATGAAATAGAATGTAAAACTCTAATCCCGAAGTAAAATAAAAAGAAAACAAAATGACACTTGTTTTTTTCCAAAAAGGTAAAATACTAGTAGTAATAATACTAGTTGAAAACAAAAATGTAATAATTAAAAAGGTAAAATCAATTGAGGTGGAAAGAAAAAAAATAGTCTTTTAATTAAAATATGTAAAAATGAAAAAAAAATAAACAAAAAAAAGAAAAAGAAAAAAAACCAGAAAGGTCATTAACTTCCATTATTATTCTGCTTGGCACTCCTGTTTCCCAGTAGGGAAGGTATTGCAGTTCCCTGTGTTGCACTGTTGATGTTTTAATCTCTTTCTTCTTTTGTGGTTATGCGAGAGTCAATTTTGTGTGTCATCCACTGGGTGGCAGTGTTTCAGAATTGATCTCTGAGACAAAGCACAGGACCTGTCTAGGCTGTGCTCAGATCCTGCTACTCTGTAGTTCTCAAAACCGGTTTGTGGGGATTTTGCAGCCGAGACACTGTAATAATTCCCAAGTTGTCGCTCTGCCTCAGATAAAAACGAGTCGTTTTCCCGAGCTCCCCTCTGTCAACAGCTCGGAGAGTTTGCCTCCACATTTAGGGATCACGTACTGCCCCACCTCCGTGGACCTCTCCAGAGGCAGCTTTCCCGCAGCCCGGTTCCCACAGTGTGCCCGTCTCTGTTCTGAGGGGCAGGAGACCTCACCTTATCCCAGGCGAAATCTGACCTTTCTGTGTGCTGTATGGATCTCTGAATCCCCGGCCCACATGTCTGTACTGATTGGAGATCAGTTTTCTGGGTCCTCGGCTGTTCAATGAGTGATTCAGCCACAGCGTTCAGACCGCCCGGGATATCCACCTCCCTCTGCAAGATGGCGTGGTCTCTGCGTTCGCACTGGTGGCTCCGGCCGACAAAAACCCCGCAGCAGTGGGACTGCCAGGACAGGAGAGCCCCATCCAGCAGTTCCCTGCCTTCTCCTGGAGGATAACTGAATCGTAACTTTGTAAATTACTTTTCAACATTAGGATATAGCAGAGAAAGGGTTATGTACATTGAGGGATATCCTGGAAATAGAGCAAGAAGCACCTTAGAGCACTTTTAAGGACAATGGCATTTACAGAAAAGTAGAACTAAAGTATAAATTGTAGTAGGGAGATATGTGTATAAGGATTCTCCACTACAAGGAAGGGTGTAGGATGCTGTTTGAATAAAGCTGGGATGTCCCTTACGTGAACAGAATACTTACAGAAGAAGTGAAAATTACTTGTCAGTTTCAGGACATAGCATAGAAAGTGTTTCCTACAATGCGGAAAATACTTGAAATGGAGCAAAAGGCACACTAAAACAGTCCTTGAAACTACCAGAATCAACGGAAAAGTGTCAGTAAACAGTAAACCATCATTTGGAGACTAATGCATCTTGTTTTTCAAGGTCTGAGAAGAGTGTTTCCATAATGCAGGGAAGTCTCTAAGTAGACAAGAAAGCCAATTATAGGACACTCCAAGAAACTTCTGGGAATTCAATTGAAATTTAGCAGTAAATTGTTCAGAACAGTGAGAAAACGAGTTGAAAAGAATCCTCAGTGTCAGATATACCATAGAAAGACTATCCTACATTCAGGAAGCACTGAAAATGGAACCATAAGCACCACAAACCAGTTTTTACAACTAATAGAATGCACTGAAAAGTAGAATTAATGTAAAATGTAGTTGGCAGATGAGTGTCCCATCAGTTTTCAAGTACAGAAAAGTGTAGAAAGGTACTTGAACGAAGCTGGTAAGTAGCTTTATCACTGCAATAAGCCAGTTGCAAGACCCTGGGAGAGAGCAAAAGGCTATGAGTGAAAAAAGCAGGATAGTAGAATAGAGAACAAGTGGAAAAGACTTCTCATGGCATGATATAGCACAGCAAGTGTTTCCTACAATGTGGGAAATGCTTGAAATAGAGTGATAAGCACATGTAAGCCCTCTTTGAAAGAACTGGAATTATTTGAAAAGTGATAGTAAACTTTAAATATAGTTGGAAGACAATTGTATATCAGTGCTCAACTTGCAAGAAGAGTGAAAAAGGTATTTGTATCCTATGGGGAAGTCCCCTTAAAGATGAGGAAAGCCAATTATGGGACAGTGTAAGAAACCTCCAGGAATTCCATTCAATTACAGCGGAATTGATCAGAATAGTTAGAAAATCAGTGGAAAAGAGTTCTCAATGTCAGATATGCTGTAGAAAGGCTATTGTGCCTATCAGAAAGCATGATACACAAGTCTTTACAATCAATAGAATGCACCAAAAGTAGAATGAAAATGTAAAATGCAGTTGATAGATGAGTGTCCTATCTGTTCTCAAGTACAGAAAAGTGTCGAAGGGTACTTGAATGAAGCTGGCAAGTTCTTTAAGTAGAGCAGAAAGCCCATTGTAGGGCCCTGGGAGAAACCAAGAGGAAATGAGTGGAATAAGCAGGTTATTGGGATAGAGAACTTGTGGCAAAGACTTGCTACTGTCAAACACGGCATAACAACTGTTTCCTGCAATGCGGAAAATGCTTGAAATAGAGTCGTAAGCGATTTCAGCCCTATATGAAAGCACTGGAATTAAGTGAAAAGTAACAGTAAACGTGAAATATCGTTGGGAGACAATTGTATATAAGTTTCCAATTTCCAAAAGAGTGTGGAAAGGTATTTGAATCATGCAGGGAAGCCCCTTAGAAGTTTAGGAGAGCCAATTATAGGACACTGTGAGAACCAGGAAATGAGAGGAAATAAGAGTAAATTGGACAGAATCGTTAGAGAACAAGTGTAAATTACTTTTCAACATTAGGATATAGCAAAGAAAGGGTTATGTACATTGAGGGATATCCTGGAAATAGAGCAAGAAGCACCTTAGAGCAGTTTTGAGGACAATGGCATTTTGGAAAAGTAGAACTAAACTATAAATTGTAGTAGGGAGATATGTGTATAAGGGATCTCGACTACAAGGAAGGGTCTAGTATGCTGTTTGAATAAAGCGGGAAGGTCCCTTACTTGAACAGAATACTTAGAGAAGTGAAAATTATTTGGCAGTTTCAGGATATAGCATAGAAATGGTTTTGCATGATGCAGGAAATACTTGAAATGGAGCAAAAAGCACACTAAAACAGTCCTTGAAACTATGAGAATTAACACAAAAGTGACAGTAAACTGTAAACCATCCTTTTTAGACAAATGCAACTTGTTTCTCAAGGCCCAGGAGATTATTTGCAGAATGCTGGGAAATCTCTCTCTCGACCAGACAGCCAATTATAGCACACTCCAAGAAACTTTGTGAATTCAATTGAAATTTAGCAGTAAATTGTTCAGGACAGTGAGGAAACAAGTGGAAAATAATCCTCAATTTCAGATATGCCATAGAAAGACTATCCTACATGCATGAGGAACTGAAAATGGAATGATAAGCACCACAAACCAGTCTTTACCACTAATGCAATGCACTGAAAAGTAGTATTAATGTAAAATGTAGTTGGGAAATGAGTGTCCCATCAGATCTAAAGTAAAGAAAAATGTAGAAAGGTACTTGAACGAAGCTGGCAAGTTCCTTAAGTAGAGCAATAAGCTAGTTGCAAGTTTCTGCTAGAAACCACAAGGATATGATTGGGAAAAGCAGGATATTAGAATAGAGAACTAGTGGAAAAGACTTCTCATTGTCATGATACAGCATAGCAAGTGTTTCCTACAATGTGGCAAATGGTTGAAATAGAATAATAAGCACATTTAAGCTCTGTTTGAAAGCACTGGAATTAACTGAAAAGTGACAGTAAACTTTAAATATAGTTGGAAGACAATTGTATATCGGTTCTCAACTTGCAAGAAGAGTGAAAAAGGTATTTATGTTGTATGGGGAAGTCCCCTGGAAGATGAGGAAAGCCAATTATAGTACAGTGTAAGAAACCACCAGGAATTCCAATAGAAAATAGGGGTAATTGATTACAATAGTTAGAAAACAAGTGGAAAAGACTTCTCAATGTCAGATATACCATAGAAAGGGTATCCTGCATATCAGAAAGCACCATAAACAAGTTTTTGCAAAGAATATATGCACCGAAAAGTAGAATTAAGTGTAAAATGTAGTTGATAGATGAGTGTTCTATCTGTTCTCAAGTATAGAGAAGTGTTGAAAAGTACTTGAACGAAGCTGGCAAGTTCTTTAAGTAGAGTAGAAAGCCCATTTTAGGGCCCTGGGAGAAACCAAGAGAAAATGAGTGGAATAAGCAGGATATTAGGATGGAGAACTAGTGGAAAAGACTTGTCAGTGTCAGGACAGGGCATAACAAATGTTTCCTGTAATGCGGAAAATGCTTGAAATAGAGTCATAAGTGCATTTCAGCCGTCTATGAAAGCACTGGAATTAATTGAAAAGTAAGAGTAAACGTGAAATGTCCTTGGCAGACAATTGTATATCAGTTCCCAACTTCCAAAAGAGTGTAGAAAGATATTTGAATCATGTGCGGAAGTCAATTATAGCACACTGCAAGAAACAGGAAAGGAGTGGAAAATAAGAGTAAATTGGACAGAATCGTTAGGGAACAAGTGTAAATTTCTTTTCAACGTTAGGATATAGTAGAGAACGGGTTATGTACAATGTGGGACATCCTGGATATAGAGTAATAAGCACATTTAGACTTTTCTTGAAAGCACTCCAATTCACTAAGTAGCATCCAATTGTAAAATGTAGATATGAGATAAGTGTATATCAGTTCTCAATTGCAGAGAACAAAGTAGAATGTTTCTTGAACAGCAGTAGCTGGTCTCTTAAGTTGAGCAGAAAGCCAATCATAAGACACTGCAAGAAACCACCAGGAAATGAGAGGAAAAAGTAGGCAATTGAACAGCATAGTTAGAGAACAAGTGGAAAAGATCTGTTCAATGTCAGGTTATAGCATATCAGGTGATTCGCACCATGCAGGAAAATCTTGAATTGGAGCAAAAGGCACATTTAATCTGTCCTTGAAACCACTATAATGAACTGAAAAGTAGCAGTAAACTGTAAACCATAGTTGGAAGCCAGTTGTATTTCTGTTCTCAGCGTCAGAGAAGAAATGCAGAAATGTGACAGGACAAAGTTGGCAAGTCCCTTAGGTAGGGCAGAAAGCCAATTACAGGATACTACTGCACGAAACCGGAAATGAGTGGAAAATGACAGTAAATTGCAGAGAAGAGTGAGAGAACAAGCCGAAATTACTTAATGGCAGGGTATAGCATAGAAAGGTTTTCATACAATTCGGGAAATTTTTGAAATGTAGCAATAAGTACATTTAACCATTCCTTGAAACCACCATATTTAATGGAAAAGTGTCAGTAAACTGTAAAGCATAGTTTGGAGACTATTGTATATTGGTTCTCAAGGTCTGAGAAGAGTGTCAAAAGGTGTTTGCATAATGTAGGGAAGTCTCTAAGTGGACCAGAAAGTCAATTATAGGACACTCCAAGAAACCTCCAGGAATTCAATTCGAAAATAGCAGTGAAATGACCAGAATAGTTAGAAAACAAGTGGAAAAGGATTTCAATATCAGATATACCATAGAAAGACTAACCTACATACAGGCAGCCCTGTACATGGAAAGATAAGCACCATAAAGCAGTCTTTACAATCAATAAAATGCACTGAAATATAGAATTAATGTAAAATGTCATTGGGAGATGAGTGGCCTATTGGTTCTGAAGTATGGAAAAGTGTAGAAAGGTATGTGAACGAAGCTGGCAAGTTCCTTAAGTAGATTAGTAAGCCAGTTGCAAGGCCCTTCGAGAATCCTCAAGGAAATGATTGGAAAAAGCAGGATATTAGAATAGAGAACTAGTGGAAAAAACTTCTCAGTGTCAGGATACATCATAACACATGTTGTGTGAATGTTGGAAATGCTTGAATTAGAGTCATAAGCGCATTTAAGCCCTCTTCGAAAGCACTGGAATTAACTGAAAATAACAGTAAACTTGAAATGTAGTTGGGAGACAATTGTATATCAGTTCTCACCTTCCAAAAGAGTGTAGAAAGGTATTTGTATCATGTGGGGAAGTCCCTTAGAAGATGAGGAGAGCCAATTATAGGACACTGCAAGAACCAGGAAATGAGTGGAAAATAACAGTATATTGGACAGAATCGTTAGAGAACAAGTGTAAATTACTCCTCAACATCAGGATTTAGTAGAGAAAGGGTTTCGTAGAATATCGGATATCCTGGAAATAGAGTAATAAGCACCTTCGACCAGTTTTGGGAACAATGGCATTTACTGAAAAGGAAAACCAAACTATAAATTTTAGTAGGGAGATAAGTATATAAGACTTCTCGACTTCAAGAAAATGTGTAGGATGCTGTTTGAGAAAAGCTGAGAGGTCCCTTATGGGAACAGAATAATTAGCGAACAAGTGAAAATTGATTCTCTGTTTCAGGATATAGCAAAGAAAGTGTTCTGTACAATGTGGGACATCCTGGAAATAGAGCAATAAGTACATTAAGACTGTTCTTGAAACACTGCAATTCACTAAGTAGCATTCAATTGTAAAATGTAGATATGAGATAAGTGTATATCAGTTCTCCACTGCAGAGAACAAAGTAGAATGGTGCTTGAACAAAACTGGCTGGTCCCTTAATGCAAGCAGTAAGCCAATTATAAGACACTGCAAGAAACCACCAGGAATTGAGAGAATAAAGTAGGCAATTGGACAGCATAGAGAACAAGTGGAAAAAAATCTATTCAATGTGAGGATATAGCATAGGAAGTGTTTCGTATCATGAGGGAAAATCTTGAATTGGAGCAAAAGGCACATTTAACCTGTCCTTGAAACCAGTATAATGAACTGAAAAGTAGCAGTGAAATGTAAACCATAGTTGGGAGACAATTGTACTTCTGTTCTCAATGCAGAAAAGAGTGTAGAAAGATGATTGAACAAAATTGGCAAGTTCTTTAAGTAGAGCAGAAAGCTAATTACAGGATACTGAACGAAATAGGAAATAAGTGGAAAATAACAGTAAATTGGAGAGAAGAGTGTGAGAACACATGGAAATTACTGCTCAGTATCAGGGTATAGCATAGATAGGGTTTCCTATGATGCAAGAAATTCTTTTTTTTATTGTGTTACATATATACACATCTTCCCATTGACCTCCATTCCCAGGCATACCCCTCCCCACAATGTCTTCTGTTCATTGGTTATGCTTATATGCATGCATACATGTCCTTTGGTTGATCTCTTATCTATCCCACCTATCTTTCATCTTATTGCTGTAATTTGACTGTTTTATGCTCTACTGCCTCTGTATCTATCCTTTTGTTCATCAGTTTATAATGTTCTTTATTATCCACAAATGAGTGATATCATGTGGTGTTTCTCCTTCATTGACTGGCTTATTTCTCTTAGCATAAGGCTCTCCAGTTCTATCCAGGTTGGTGCAAATGGTAAGAATTCCTTCTTTTTAATGGCAGCCTAGAATTCCATTGTATAGATGTACCACAGTTTTCTGATCAACTTATCTGCTGACGCGTACCTAGGCTGTTTCCAAATTGTACCTATTATAAATTGTGCTGCTATGAACATAGGAGTGCATAAATCCTTTCTGATTGGTGTTTCTACTTTCTTAGGATATAGTCCTAAGAGTGGGATTACTGGGTCAAATGGGAGATCCATTTTTAGTTTTTTGAGGAAACTCCATACTGTTCTCCACAGTGGCTGCACCAGTCTGCATTCCCACCAACAATGCACAAGGGTTCCTTTTTCTCCGAATCCTCACCAAACTTGTCGTTTGTTGATTTGTTGATGATTGCCATTCTGACGGGTGTAAGATGGTATCGCATTGTCATTTTGATTTGCATTTCTCGGATAATTAGTGACTTTGAACATGTTTTCATGTGTCTCTTGGCCTGCCTTCTTTTGTCTTTCAAAAAGGTTCCATTTAAGTCTGTTGCCCATGTTTTTATTGGATCATTTATCTTCCTTTTCTTAAGTTGTATAAGTTGGCTGTAGATGTTAGAGATTAAACCTTTATCAGTGATAACATTTGCAGATATGTTCTCCCGAACACTGGGATTTCTTGTTTTGTTGATGGTATCTTTTGCTGTGCAAAAGCTTTTTATTTTGATGTAGTCCCATTTGTTTATTTTCTCTTTAGCTTCCATTGCCTTTGGAGCAGTATCAGTGAAGAAGTTCTTTCTGCATATGTCTGAGATTGTGCTGCCTGTGGTTTCCTCTGGTATTTTTATGGTTTCCCATCTAATGTTTAAGTCCTGTATCCATTTTTAGTTTATTTTTGTATTTGGTGTAAGTTGGTGGTCCAGTTTCATTTTTTTGCATGTATCTGTCCAATTTTCCCAACACATTTATTGAAGAGGCTGTCTTGGCTCCATTGAGTGTTCATGCCTCCTTTGTCAAATATTAATTGAGCATATTGGTTTGGGTGGATATGTGGATTCTCTATTCTATTTCCTTGGTCTATATGTCTGTTCTTGTGTCAGTATCAGGCTGTTTTGAGAACAGTTGCTTTGTAGTATAGCTTGAAATCTGGTTTTGAGATCCCACCTACTTTATTCTTCTTTCTCAGGATTGCTGTGGCTATTTGGGGTCTTCTTTTTTTTTTCCAAATGATTCTTTGAAGAGTTATTTCTAGGTTTGTGAAATACATCATTGGTATTTTAATGGGTAGTGCTTTGAATCTATAGATTGCTTTGGGTAGTATGGACATTTTAATGATGTTGATTCTCCCAATCCATGAGCATGGTATGCTATTCCATCTCTTTAAGTCTTCCTCTATCTCTTTTTTCCATGTACTGTATTTTTCTACATATAGGTCTGTTACCTCCTTAGTTAGGTTTATTCCTAGGTATCTTAAGTTTTTGGTGCGATGGTAAATGGGATTCCTATTTTTTAAAATTAAATCTTTATTATTCAGATTATTACATTTGTTTCTCTTTTTTCCCCTCCATAGCTCCACTCCACCCAACTCCCACCCGTCCCTCTTCCCTTACCTCTCTCCCATTGACCTCATCCACAGGTGTATGATTTTTGTCCAGTCTCTCCCTGTACACCTCTAACCCCTTTCCCCCTGAGAATTATCAGTCTACTCCCTTTCTGTGCTTCTGATTTTATTATATTCACCAGTTTATTCTGTTGATCAAATTTTTAATTCACTTAACTTTTAGATTCACTTGTTGATAGATATGTATTTGTTGTTCATAATTTTTTGGCTTTTACCTTTTTCTTCTTCCTCTTCTAAAAGAGTACCTTTCAGCATTTCATATAATACTGGTTTGGAGTTGATGAACTCCTTTAGCTTTTTCTTATCTGTGAAGCTCTTTATCTGCCCTTCAATTCTTAATGATAGCTTTGCTGGATAGATTATTCTTGGTTGTAGGTTCTTGCTATTCATCACATTGAATATTTCTTGCCACTCCCATCTGGCCTGCATCATTTCTGTTGAGAAATCAGCTGACAGTCATATGGGTGCTCCCTTGTAGGTAATGAACTGTTTTTCTCTTGCTGCTTTTAATATTCTCTCTTTGTCTTTTGCTCTTGGTATTTTAATTATGATGTATTTTGGTGTAGTCCTCTTTGGATTCCTTTTATATGGGGTTCTGTGTGCTTCCTGGACTTGTAAGTCTATTTCTTTTACCAGATGTGGGAAGTTTTCA
>PVJN01010243.1:13831-58083 GCA_004026805.1 Lasiurus borealis
CCCCCACAATTCTGATGTTGGTACACTTGAAGCTGTCCCAGAGGCTCCTTACATTATCTTCACATTTTTGGATTCTTTTCTCTTCTTGCTTTTCCAGTTGAGTGTTTTCTGATTCTTTATATTTCAAATTTTTGACTTGATTCTTGCCTTTCTCTAGTCTGCTGTTAGGACTCTGTATAATATTTTTTATTTCAGTCAGTGTATGTTTAATTTCTATTTGGTCCTTTTTCATCTCTAGTTGGTCCTTTTCCATCTCTAGTTGGATCTTTTGCATCTCTAGTTGGTCCTTTTACATCTCCTCTTGGCTCTCCATAACTTTATCCAACTTTTCTAGCATATTCTTGAAAAAGCTTATAAGTGTGGTTTTGAACTCTATATCCAGTCGTTTGTTTTCCTCCATTTCTTTTTTTTGTGATCCCTTCCCTTGTCTCGGCATTTTCACTATGCTGGGAGAACTTCTGTGTTGGATTAAGCCTTATGATACCAGACTTACAAAATGCAGAAGCCTCTCTGTTGAGCTTGGGATGGGTGAAGTCTCAGGGCTTAAGGGACCACCTTGCCTTCCAGTCGGCCCTGCCCTCCATGGCCCCTGTGTCTCACGTGACTGGGTAATCTCTGGAGAGGTCCTTGTGCATGTGCACAGTGCCTCTAGACTGCTGCCCCTCCGGCTTCCCTGCGCTCCAGGACCACACGAATCTAGGTCCCCAGGGTTTCACCCAAAACAGGGGCTTAGTGGAGTCAGAAGTGGCACAGTTGGGAGGGTCTGTCTCCCGCCCACTCTCGAAAGCTAGCGGCACAATCATCAATCTGTCTTCTGCGTGCGCACCATCAGACCTCTGATCTTTTGAGACTCCCCTAAATTTCCGTGCACCTCTCCCTTTTCACAGTCCAAACTCCCCCCATTTGAGTTTCAGCTGGATCTGGGGTTTAGTGTCATAAGATAAGGGGTTCAATGCCTTTGAGAGTCTCCATTTCCCTCCTGCCAGAGAAAACCAGCCAGGTATTCCGGCACCCGCTCTCTCCATACAAGCATCTTCGTACCTCAGCTTTTTGCAACTCCTCTGGGTCTCTGTGAGTCCCTTTCTTTCCCTCTAGTTGTAGAATTTTCACTCAGCCAGCTTTCCTGTGGTTCTGGATGATATCCGTTCTGTCTTTTAGTTGTAGTTTTAAAATTGTTGTGCGAGGCAGCAGTGTAGGTGTTTACCTATGCCGCCATCTTCTATCTGCCCCTCGGGATTCCTATTTTAGTCTCTCTTTCTGTAATTTCACTATTAGTGTATAGAAATGCCACAGATTTCTTGGCATTAATTTTGTATCCTGCTACATTGCCGAATTCATTTATTAAGTCAATTAGTTTTGGGATGGGTCCTTCGGGTTTTTTATGTACAGTATCATGTCATCTGCAAATAAGGACAGCTTTACTTCTTCTTTTCCAATTTGGATGCCTTTTATTTCTTCTTGTCTAATTGCAATGACCAATACTTCCAGTACTATGTCGAATAGGAGAGGTGAGAGTGGGCATCCCTGTCTTTTTCCTGTTCTTAGGAGAAATGGTTTTAGTTTTTGCCCATTAAGTATGATATTAGCTCTTTATCATATATGATTTTGAGGTATAATCCTTCTATTCCCACCTTGCTGAGAATTTTTATCAAGAAAGGGTGTTGGATTTTGTCAAATGCTTTTTCTGCATCAATTGATATGACTATGTGATCTTTATCTCTCAATTTGTTTATGTGATGTATCACATTTATTGATTTGCGGATATTGTATCATCCTTCCATTCTTGGGATGAATCTTACTTGGTCATGGTATATAATCTTTCTGATGTACTGCTGGATCTGATTTGCTAAAATTTTGTTGAGGATTTTGGCATCAATGTTCATGAGAGATATTGGCCTATAATTCTTTTTCCTTGTGTTGTCTTTACCTGGTTTTGGTATTAAGGTGATGCTGGCTTCATAGAAGGTGTTTGGAAGTGTTCCTTCTTCTGAATATTTTTGAATAGTCTTAGGAGGATAGGTTTTAATTCTTCCTTGAATGTTTGGAAAAATTCTCCTGTGTAGCCATCTGGTCCTGGGCTTTTGTTTGCTAGAAGCTTTTTGATGACTGCTTCAATTTCTTCCATAGTTACTAGACTATTGAGCTGTATAGATTCTTCCTGATTGAGTTTTTGGAGGTTATATTTTTCTAGGAATATGTCCATATCTTTCAGGTTGTCCAGTTTGTTGGAATAGAGTTGTTCATGGTATCTTTTAACAATCATTTTTATTTTGGTGGGGTCTGTTGTTATTTCTCCTCTTTCATTTCTGATTTTGTTTATCTGGGTCTTCTCTCTTTGCTTCTTGGTGAACCTGGCTAGAGCTTCATCAATCTTGTTTATGCTTTCAAAGAACCAGCTCTTGGTTTTGTTGATCTTTTGAATTGTTTCTTTCATCTCCATGTTTATTTTCACTCTGATCTTTACTATTTACTTCCTTCTGCATAAGTGGGCTTTTATTGTTGCCCTCTTTCTAGCTCTTTGAGTTATAGGGTAAGAAAATTTATTACCATTGTTTCCTGTTTGTTTTTTTTTTGCAGTAGTCTTGTAGAGCTATAACTTCCTCTAAAGACCACTTTCACTGTGTCCCATAAATTTTCTATTGTGTTGTCATTGTCATTTGTTGCCATGATGTTTTTTATTTCTTCTCTGATCTCTCTGGTTACCCAGTCATTGTTTAATAGCATGCTGTTTAGTCTCCATGTGTATGATTTCTTTGTATTGTTTTTATTGTAGTTGATTTCCAGTTTTATGCCACTGTGATCTGAGAAAATGCTTGATATGATTTCTATCTTCTTGAATTTGAAGAGACTTTTCTTATGACCCAACATGTGATCTATCTTTGAAAATGACCCATGTGCACTGGAGAAGAATATATATGCTGTGGCTTTGGGGTGAAATGTTCTGAAGATGTCAATTAATTCCATCTGGTCTGGTGAGTCATTTAGGATTGATATTTCTTTGCTAATTTGTTGTTTAGAGGGTTTATCCAGTGGTGACAGTTGGGTAGTAAAGTCTCCTACTATGATTGTATTGCTGTCAATCTTTTCCTTAATATCCTCCAGGAGTTTTTTTTTATATATTTAGGTGCTCCTATATTGGGTGCGTATATGTTTACCAGAGTTATTTCTTCTTGTTGGATTGTTCCCTTTAGTGTTATGAAGTGGTATTCTTTATCTTTTGTTATGTCCTTCACTTTGATATCTAATTTGTCAGATATAAGTATTGCAACCCCAGCTTTTTTTTCTTTTCCATTTGCCTGAAATACCATCTTCCATCCTTTCACCCTCAATCTGTGGGCATCTTATTTTCTGACATGGATTTCTTGTAGACAGAAGATATATGGATCATGTTTTCTTATCCAATTGGTTACCCTATGTCTTTTGATTGGAGCATTTAATCCGTTTACATTTAAAGTTATTATTGATAGGTATTTATCTGTCGCCATATTTAGTCTTTACCCCTGTGTTCCCTCTTCACTTCCTATTTCTTTT
The DNA here is from genome assembly GCA_004026805.1 of Lasiurus borealis. NCBI lineage: Eukaryota > Metazoa > Chordata > Mammalia > Chiroptera > Vespertilionidae > Lasiurus > Lasiurus borealis. The sequence goes on from PVJN01010243.1 coordinate 17,363, forward strand.
TTTACAGCATATCCTTTAACATTTCTTGCATTGCTGTTTTGGTGGTAGTATATTCCCTTAATCCTTTTTTTGTCTGTGAAGCTCCTGATTTCACCTTCAATTTTGATTGAAAGCCTTGCTGGGTACAGTATTCTTGGATTCAGACCCTTCCTTTGCATGACTTTGTATATTTCATTCCATTCCCTTCTGGCCTGATGAGTTTCTGTTGAGGAATCAGTAGCTAGTCTTGTGGGGATTCCTTTGTAGGTAACTTTCTGTCTCTCTCTGGCTGCTTTTAAGATTCTTACTTTGTCGTTGGTGTTTGCCAATTTAATTATAATGTGCCTTAGAGTCTGTTTTGGGGGGTTGATTTTGCTTGTGACTCTGTGAGCTTCTTGGATTTCTGTAGGCTTTTTTCTTTTCTATATTGGGGAAGTTTTCTGTCATTATTTCTTCAAACAGGTTTTCTAATCCTTGCTCAGTTTCCACTCTTTCTGGAACCCCAATTATGCAAATGTTGTTCTGTTTCATATTATCTCAAAGTTCCCTTAGGCTCTCTTCTTGCTTTTTAATTTTTTTTTTCTAGAAGCTGCTGTGCTTGGATATGTTTTCCTACCTTGTCTTCTAGCTCAATCATGCGGTCCTCTGCTTCTTCTAGTCTACTTTTGATGCTTTCTATTTTGTTCTCTATAGCAGTGATATCACTTTTCCTTTTTTCTTGATTATTCTTCATTTATTCTTGCTTCTTCTTCATTTCCTCTTGGCTTTTCCTCATTTCCTCTTGGTTCTTCTTTATTTCCTCTTGGCTCTTACTCACATTGTCGATTTTGTCTTCCATTCTTTTCATCCACCTTATGATCATTACTCTGAACTCTTTCTCTGGCAGGTCTGTTTCTTCTTCTATTCCTTTTACTTCCTTTTGTAGTGATACCTGCTTTTCTATCATATGCGGGCTGTTTCTTCATCTGCCCATGGTCTTTCTTCTCCGGGTGTCTGGTTATATATTTCTCTCTCATACGTTGATTTACAGGCACAAACTACAACACGACCAGGTACAACACACAAAGGTCTAAACAGAAATGTATTCACGATGTTAATAACCACAAATAAGGTGACCACCAGTAAAGACAAATTAGGGGTAAGTAGATAAAGAAGATGGAAAAATGAGGAAAAAAGAAAAGAAAGAAGTGCCAAAATCAAATTGGGAGAAGGAAGAAAATAAAATAAAATAAAATAAAATAAAATAAAAATAAAAAAAGAAGAAAAGAGAAAGAGAAAGTGTCAGAGAGAAAAGAAAGAGAACAAGAGAGAAAAGCAGAACAAGTTATAGATGTGAATAGGAAACTCTGATAGAACAGCCACTAATCCCAGCAAAAGCTGGCAACAAGTACCTAGAGATTAATACAAACTACAAATAACAACCAATGTCAAGGGAAGCAAGGGAAAAGAGAGGTAAAAACAAACCAAAACAAAGCAAACAAAAGCAAAATAAAACAGGTAGAATAAGCAAAAACAATCTCACAAAGAAATATAAAAAATTGATATAATCATGATTCAGGCAAACGACAACAAAAGGACATAGAAAAAAAACAATTTTTTTTGGATATTGAAGACAAAAAGAGAGAGATTTGTATGGACTTGGAGTAGGGGATTTGAAAATTAGATATATAAGTGTGGTAAAATTTTCACCAGGTGAGGAGAAAGAATAGGGAAAAGGCAAAGAGAAACAAGACAACAAAATGGGTAAAATTAGGAAGAGAGTGTTGACATAAAGGTATAGTTGAGATATAGTAAAATTATGCTAAAGGATAGATGAAAATAGAATGTAGAACTCTAATCCCAAGGTAAAATTAAGAGCAAATAAAATGACACTTTAAAAAAAAAAAAGTTAAAATAGTAGTAGTAATAATACTAGTTGAAAATAAAAATGTAATAATTAAAAAGGTAAAATCAATTGGGGAGAAAAGAAAAAAATAGTTTTTTAATTAAAATATGTAAAAAATAAAAATAAAAATAAATAGAATGGGCAGTAGTGGTCATTCACTTCTACTGTTGTTCTGTTTGGCACTCCTGTTTCCCAGTGGGGAGAGTATTGCAGTTCCCTGTGTTCCACTGTTGAGGTGAGTCTTAATCTCTTTATTCTTTGTGATTATGCAAGAGTCAATTTGTGAGTCATCCACTGGGTGGCAGTGTTTCAAAATTGACCTCTGAGACTAAGCACAGGACCTCTCTAGGCTGTGCTTAGATCCTGCTACTCTGTGGTTCTCAAAACCAGTTTGTGGGGATGGGTTGCCCCAGAGCTGATTCTCTGATGGTTACTCTGTGCTCCAGTCCCCAGGTTCCAGAAAAACACCCTTCCCCTGCAGTCTCTCAGGATGTCTACAATTGCATGATCCTATGTATTGGGCTTAGCAATCAGAAGCCAGGGTCTGAAGAGGAGAGTGCTGTCTGTGCTCTCTCCCTTCCCCACTCCTGTTTGAGCAGCTGGGACACTGTAATAACTCCCAGGCTATCCTTCTGTCTCAGATCAAAATAGGTTGCTTTCTAGAGCTCCCCTCAGTTAATAATTCTGAGGGTCCCTTTCCACATTTAGGGATCACACCCTGCCCCACATCCTCGGAATTCTCTTTAGAGCAACTTTCCCCCAGTCCAGTTCCAACAGTGTGCGTGTCTCTGTTCTGCACGACAGGAGACCTCACCTTATCCCAGGCTAAATCTGACCATTCCGTGTGGTGTGTGGAGCTCCTCTGAGTCCAAGTGTGTGCGCCAATTGGAGAGCTGTGTTCTGAGTCCCCCAGCTGATTGTTGGGTGCTAAAGCTGTAGTTTTTCAGACCGCCACCGACATCTATTTCCCCCTGCAAGATTGTACGTTCTCCACGTTTACACTGGTGGCTCCAGCAGACAAAAACCTCGTGGCAATGGGGCTACCTGGTCTGGGGAACATTCTCCTGGAGGATAACTGACTCTTAACTTGCCAACAAACACTCCCAGTGCAACTCTCAGCTGCTCTCTCCATCTGCCCAGCAATAAGGCTCTAGACATTCTATTCCGCCGCCATTTTTTTCTCAATGCGGGAAATTCTTGAAATGGATCAATAAGCACATTTAACCAGTCCTTGAAACCACCAGAATTAACTGAAAAGTAGTAGTAAACTCTAAATCATAATTGGGAGACAGTTGTATTTCGATTCTGAACGTCAGAAAAGAGTGTAGAAAGATGAATGAACAAAGCTGACTATCCCTTAAGTAGAGCAGAAAGCCAATTACAGGATACTGCACAAAACAGAAAATGATTGGAAAATAACAATAAATTGGAGAGAAGAGTGAGAGAAAAAGTGGAAATTATTTCTCAAAATCACGTTATAGCATAGAAAGGGTTTCATATGATGCGAGAAATTCTTGAAATGGAGCAATAAGCACACTTAACAAGTCCTTGAAACCACCAGAATTACTGAAAAGTATCAGTAAACTCTAGACCATAATTTGGAGACTATTGTATATTGGTTCTCAAGGTCCAAGAAGAGTGCAGAAAGGTGTTTGTATAATTCGGGGAAGTCCCTAAGTAGACCAGAAATCCCATTATAGGACACTGTAATAAACCTCTAGGAATTCATTTGGAAAATAGCAGTAAATTGATCAGAACAGTTAGAAAACAAGTGGAAAAGACTTCTCAATGTCAGATATCCCATAGAATGGCTATCCTACATACCAGGACGCACCATAAACCAGTCTTTGCAACCAATAGAATGCACTGAAAAGTAGAATTAAAGTGTAAAATATCTCTTCTCAAGTACAGAGAAGTGTAGAAAGGTACTTGAACAAAGCTGGCAAATTCCTTAAGTAGAACAGAAAGCCAATTGCAACATCCTGCGAGAAACCACCAGGAAATGAGTGGAATAATCAGTATATTAGGATAGAGAACTAGTGGAAAAGACTTCTCAGTGTCAGGATATAGCATAACAAGTGTTGCCTGCAATGCGGGAAATGCTTGAAATAGAGTAATAAGCGCATTTAAGCCCTCTTTGAAAGCACTGGAATTAACTGAAAAGTAACAGTAAACTTTAAATATAGTTGTGAGACAATTGTATATCAGTTCTCAACTTCTAAAAGAGTATAGAAAGGTATTTGTGTGATGTGGAAAGTCCCTTAGAAGATAAGGCGAGCCAATTATAGGACACTGCAAGAACCAGGAAATTAGTGGAAAATAACAGTAAATTGGACAGAATAGTTAGAGAACAAGTGTAAATTACTTCTCCACATCAGGATATAGCATAGAAAGAATTTATATAATGTGGGAAATCCTGGAAATAGAGCAATAAGCACATTAAAGCTATTCTTGAAACCACTCCAATTCACTAAGTATTCATTATAAAATGTAGATATAAGATAAGTGTATATCAATCAGTTCTCAACTGCAGAAAACAAAGTAGAATGGTGCTTGAATAAAACTGGCTGGTCTCTTAAGGCGAGCAGAAATCCATTTATAAGACACTGCAAGAAACCACCAGGAAATGAGACAAAAAAGTAGGCAATTGGGCAGCATAGTTAGAGAACAAGTGGAAAAGATCTGTTCAATGTCAGGATATAGCATAGCAAGTGTTTTGTAAAATGTAGTTGAGAGATGAGTGTCCTATTTGTTTTCAAGTATAGAGAAGTGTAGAAAGTTACTTGAACAAAGCTGTCAAGTTCCTTAAGTAGACAGAAAGACCAGTACAAGACCCTGGGAGAAACCACCAGGAAATGAGTGGAATAAGCAGGATATTAGGATAGAAAACTTGTGGAAAAGACTTGTCAGTGTCAGGATAGAGCATAACAAGTGTTTCGTACAATGCAGGAAATTCTTAAAATAGAATAATAAGCACATTTAAGCCCTCTTTGAAAGCACTGGAATTAACTGTAAAGTAACAGTAAACTTTAAATGTAGTTGGGAGACAATTGTATATCAGTTCTCAACTTCCAAAAGAGTGTAAAAAGGTATTTGTATCATGGGGGGAAGTCTCTTAGAAAGTGAGGAGAGCCCATTATAGGACATTGCAAGAACGAGGAAATGAGTGGAAAATAAGAGTAAATTGGACAGAATAGTTAGAGAACAAGTGTAAATTACTTCTCAACATCAGGATTTAGTAGAGAAAGGGTTTCGTAGAATGAGGGATATCCTGGAAATAGAGTAATAAGCACCTTAGACCAGTTTTGGGAACAATGGCAATTACTGAAAAGGAAAACCAAACTATAAATTTTAGTAGGGAGATAAGTATATAATGTAAATGGATTAAATGCTCCAATCAAAAGACATAGGGTAACAGATTGGATAAGAAAACATGACCCATATATCTGCTGTCTACAAGAAACCCAACTCACAAAAAAAGATGCACACAGATTGAGGGTGAAGGGATGGAAGACAGTTTTTCAGGAAAATGGAAATGAAAAAACAAGCTGAGGTTGCAATACTTATATCTGACAAATTAGACCTCAAAGTGAAGGACATAACAAGAGATAAGGGAGCAATCCAACAAGGAGAAATAACTGTGGTAAACATATACACATCCAATACAGGAGTACCTAAATATATAAAACAACTCCTGGGAGATATCAAGGGAAAGATTGGCAGCAATACAAAAAATCAGTGAAGAAACATCAATCCTCAATGACTCACTAGACCAGATTGAATAAATTGACATCTTTAGAACATTACATCCCAAAGCCACAGAATATACACTCTTCTCATGTGCACATGGGTCATTTTCAAAGATAGACCATATCTATTATAGAAATCATATCAAGTATCTTCACAGATGACAGTGGCATAAAACTGGAAATCAATTATGATAAAAACAATACAAAGAAATCATGCACATGGAGACTAAACAGCATGTTATTAAACAACGACTGGGTAACCAGAGAGATCAAGGAAGAAATAAAAAAACATCATGGCAACAAATGACAATGACAACACAACAATACAAAATTTATGGGACACAGTGAAAGCAGTCTTGAGAGGGAAGTTCATAACTGTACAAACCTACTGCAAAAAAAAAAACCAACAACAACAAAAAAAAACCCAAGAAACAATGATAATAAATTACCTAATTATACAACTCAAAGAGCTAGAAAGAGAGCAAGAACGAAATCCCGGTGTGATCTGAAGGAGGGAAATAATAAAGATCAGTGTGGAGATAAACAACATAGAGACCAAAGAAACAATTCAAAAGATCAACAAAACCAAGAGCTGGTTCTTTGTAAGGATAAACAAGATTGATGGGCCTCTAGCCAGGCTCACCAAGAAGCAAAGAGAGAAAACCCAAATAAACAAAATCAGAAATGAAAGAGGAGAAATAACAACAGACCCCTCTGAAATAAAAAGGATTGTTAAAAAATACTATGAACAACTCTAATCCAACAAAATGGACAATCTGCAGGAAATGGACATATTCCTAGAAAAATATAACCTTCCAAAATTCAATCAGGAAAAATCTAAACATCTCAATAGGCCAATAACTATGGAACAAATTGAAGCAGTCATCAAAAAGCTTCCAGTAAACAAAGCCTGGGACCAGATGGCTACACAGGGGATTTTTACCAAACATTCAAGGAAGAATTAAAGCATATCCTCCTCAGATTATTGAAAAATATTCAAGAAGAAGGAACACTTCCAAACACTTTTTATGAAGCCAGCATCACCCTAATACCAAAACCAGATAAAGACAACACAATGAAAGAGAATTACAGGCCAATATCTCTCATGAACATAGATGCCAAAATCCTAAACAAAATTCTAGCAAATTGGATCCAGAAGTACATCAGAAAGATCATACATAATGACCAAGTAGGATTTATCCCAGGAATGCAAGGATGGTACAATATCCGCAAATCAATAAACGTGATACATCACATAAACAAATTGAGAAATAAAAATCACATGGTCATATCAATTGATGCAGAAAAAGCATTTGACAAAATCCAACACCCTTACTTGATAAAAAACTCTTAGCAAGGTGGGAATAGAAGGATCCTACATCAACAACATAAACGCCATATATGATAAACCCACAGCTAACATCATACTAAATCATACACAAAAACTAAAACCATTTCCCCTAAGAACAGGAAAAAGACAGGGAAGCCCACTCTCACCACTCCTGTTCGACATAGTACTGGAAGTATTAGCCAATGCAATTAGACAAGAAGAAGAAGAAATAAAAGGCATCCAAATTGGAAAAGAAGAAGTAGAGCTGTTCTTATTTACAGATGACATAGTGTACCTAAAAAACCCAAATAATTCCATCCAAAAACTAATGGACTTAATAAATGAATTCGGCAATGTAGCAAGATATAAAATTATGCCAAGAAATATATGGTATTTCTATATACTAATAGTGAAATTACAGAAAGAGAGGCTAAAAAAGCAATCCCATTTACCATCACACCAAAAAAATTAAGATACCTGGGAATAAGCCTAACTAAGGAGGTAAAAGACCTATATACAGAAAACTACAGGACATGGAAAAAAGAGATAGAAGAAGACATAAACATATGGAAGAGCATACCATGCTCATGGATTAGGAGAATCAACATCATTAAAATGTCCATACTACCCAAAGCAATCTACTGATTCAATGCACTATCCATTAAAATACCAACGACATATTTCACAGACCTAGAAAGAACTCTTCATAGATTCATCTGGAACAAAAAAAAGACCACGAATAGCTATAGCAATTCTGAGAAAGAAGAATAAAGTAGATGGGATCTCAAAACCAGATTTCAAGCTATACTACAAAGCAACTGTTCTCAAAACAGCCTGGTACTGACACAAGAACAGACATATAGACCAATGGAATAGAATAGAGAACCCAGATATCCACCCAAACCACTATGCTCAACTAATATTTGACAAAGGAGGCATGAACACTCAATGGAGCCAAGACAGCCTCTTCAATAAATGGTGTTGGGAAAATTGGACAGATACATGCAAAAAAATGAAACTGGACCACCAACTTACACCAAATACAAAAATAAACTAAAAATGGATACAGGACTTAAACATTAGATGGGAAACCATAAAAATACCAGAGGAAACCACAGGCAGCACAATCTCAGACATATGCAGAAAGAACTTCTTCACTGATACTGCTCCAAAGGCAATGGAAGCTAAAGAGAAAATAAACAAATGGGACTACATCAAAATAAAAAGCTTTTGCACAGCAAAAGATACCATCAACAAAACAACAAGAAATCCCAATGTTCGGGAGAACATATCTGCAAATGTTATCACTGATAAAGGCTTAATCTCCAACATCTATAGCCAACTTATACAACTTAATAAAAGGAAGATGAACGATCCAATAAAAAAATGGGCAACGGACCTAAATAGAACCTTTTCAAAAGACGACAGAAGGAAGGCCAAGAGACACATGAAAACATGTTCAAAGTCATTAATCATCTGAGAAATGCAAATCAAAATGACAATGCGATACCATCTTACACCCGTCAGAATGGCAATCATCAACAAATCAACAAACGACAAGTTTGGTGAGGATTCGGAGAAAAAGGAACCCTTGTGGGAATGCAGACTGGTGCAGCCACTGTGGAGAACAATATGGAGTTTCCTCAAAAAACTAAAAATGGATCTCCCATTTGACCCTGTAATTCCACTCTTAGGAATTTATCCTAAGAAATTACAAACACCAATCAGAAAGGATTTATGCACTCCTATGTTCATAGCAGCACAATTTACAATAGCTACAATTTGGAAACAGCCTAGGTGCCCGTCTGCAGATAAGTTGATCAGAAAACTGTGGTACATCTACACAATGGATTTCTATGCTGCCATTAAAAAGAAGGAATTCTTACCATTTGCAGCAACCTGGTTGGAACTGGAGAGCCTTATGCTTAGTGAAATAAGCCAGTGATCCATTTTTGAGTTTATTTTTGTGTATGGTGTGATTTGGTGGCCTAGTTTCATTTTTTTCCATGTATCTGTCCAGTTTTCCCAATACCATTTATTGAAGAGATTATCTTGACTCCATTGTGTGTTCATGCCTCCTTTGTCAAATATTAATTGACCATAATGGTTTGAGTAATTTCTGGATTCTCTATTCCATTCCATTGATCTATATGTCTGTTCTTGTGCCAGTACTAGGTTGTTTTGAGAACAGTGGGTTTGTAATACAATTGAGATGTATTTTCTTTAATAGAAGGCATAATGGTATCCTATCAACCTTAGAGTGAAAGAAATAAAGTTATCATTACTTAAAAAATAAAAAATACAAACACTGTTAACCAACATTTGATTTGAACTAAATTGACAGAGATTATATTATTTCAGTGTTATTTTTATTTTTTCAGTGTTGTTTTTAAAAATTAAAAATTTCTCTTTCACTCTCCAATAAGTAAATATCTCATATCTAAATAAGTAAAATTTAAAAGCTTTGTCTCCCTCTCCCTCTCTAATAAGTAAATATCTCATATTTATGTAAGTAAATATCCCGACAAAGTAAATATCCCATAGCTACATCTCTAGTCTACATATTTAAATACAAGATTCACTGCCCCTAAACCTTGTTCAAGGAGTGACTAGCATGTGATCACGCCCCCTTGGGTTTGGTAATTAGGGGACCTGGGGAGTTGTAATCTGCTGTTCTGAGGTGTGACAGTCTGCAGCTGCTTTAGGGCAGGGCAGGTCAAGTTGTCCCACTCTAAGCCCCCCTCCAGGCATATACTAGCATTTACTCTTACTCTTGGTAACTGGTGAATGCATGCAGTTACTAGACCTGTTTAGTATAAATTGAAAACTACAAAAATACATAGAGAAAACTACTCTGTGAACTGAAACTCATATCTATTTCATTTTCATTATGCAGATGAGTCAAGATAAATAAAAAGAAGGAAATATATTTTGTGAATTTGTTAATGTATGCATTCAGAAAAGGTATATATTATGGAATGTTATTTTGGCTTTAACAGTCACACACTTGCCTGAATAAGTCCCATAGTTGCTATCGGTCTGCAAAGCTCATAGGGGCTGGGCTCCGTGAGCAGTGACACTTAGATCAGACCGAGGCCATTGATGCATAAGACCAATAGGCTAACTGTTTAGTTGCAACCTATCATCTCTTCATTAAATGGGGAAACTGGCCCCCAACCAAAACCACAGTCAGGGCCAGCCCTTCAGAAGTCTTCAAACGCCAGGAGCTTAGGGGCAACTTGGGAAATTGACTGGAGAAGTGGGAGTGGGCGCTCCACACCTGGGTAAAGGCAGTTGGATGGTGGGAGAGGTGTGGTTCCCGGGACCAGGAAAGGATAATGGCAATGGCTGGCGACTAGAGGGACTCTTGCCAGAACACAATACTGGGTTCCCTTGAGCGTAGCACCAAAGCTGTGGGACCACTGAGGACTTTCAACACCAAGGAAAAGTAGCGGTTGCGGTAGCTGCTTTTTAAAAAGACTAAGCACTGATTTCGGCTCCCCTCCTCCACCCACACTAAGGCACCATACCTGAGCATAGAATGAAGAAGAGTCCCTGGCAGAATCCTTAAGGCGGGTGGGGTAAGTCCTGAATGCCTACCAGGTATTTAAGGCAGCACATTCAGGCAAGAGGGCCAGAGCCTCAATCGCAGAGGAACCAGCAGCATCTAGGATGGAAGAATCCGGGTTTCCCAGTGGCGAGTCTGGGCCCACCATGGAGGCTTGGGGACGGTAGGTGGGATCCTGTGGTTGAAGAAGCTCCTGGGCATCCAGACCATGGCTAGCTTCTCTGGGAGGCCTAGCGGATCCGGGTAGGGGCCGAGGGAAGGGAAGCCCACATGGGGCGCCAGCCTGGGTGAATTTGAGGCCCCCACCATGCCTGGCTGTAAGAATGCAGGCACTGTTGCCAGGCATATTTCGGAGATGGGGATGCCAGGGCTAGAGAGGTTGGTAGTCAGTGCAGAAGGTGCCAGCTGGGTCAGGGCTGCTGATCCCCATGCCATGCTTTTATCTGAAAGCTCTATCTCTTACCCCAGGCCCGGGGCCCCCACCTGCTCACAAGGAAATGCCCCAGGTGTGGTGGGCTAGGAATCATCCTTGGAGCTCCTCTGACCCCGTTATCCCCTTCTACCAGGCTCCTGGCTGTCCCCACATGCCCCGAGGAAGAGGATGTGGCAGAAGCGCACGGTGTTCAGTGCACACCAGCTGCGGGTCCTGGAGAAATTCTTTGAAGAGAAACGCTATTGGACCTATTGGGAAGGTGAGACCCTGGCGGCCATGCTGAATCTGCAAGAGTACCAAGTGCAGGTACAGCCCCCACCCCAAACCCCACCCCACCCTCACCCCCATCCCAGTAATCAACACACACACCCCCACTACCTGCTGCCCACCAGCCTAATCCATGCCCTCCCGCAATGGAGGGGGTCGGGTTGGGGGCTGGTGGGGAGAGACCAGAGCAGAAGGACCAAGTGCTGCCCTGGGTCATCAGTGTAGTCCGAGGGGGAGAACCCCGAGTCCACCTCAGCCCTGGGTGGGACAAACTGGCTAACACCAGTTTCCCTCGGTTCTCCTCAGGCCTGTCCCCAGACCTCCGGCACTCTGGGAACACCCCTTCTTGCCTACTTGGTGTCGAAGCACAGTCACTTCTGTCTCTGGGCCTCCCCGCGGTAGCCCAGGCCAAATCAGGCCAATAGTTGGTTCTGAGGGCAGAGGGAGAGGGTGAGGCTGGCCCTTCTTCCAGGAGCCTCCTCACCCCTGGGAGCAGGAGGGTGCACCAGGTTCTCCCCTCTTATTCTTGCCACCTGTCCCCTCTGTCCCCAGGTTGGCTCAAGAACTGCAGGGCCAAAGACCAAAGGCTGCAGCGACTGCAGGGGCAGCAAGGCCAGGGAGCCCACGCTGCACCCCAGGAATCAGGAAGTTGCACCCCTCAGCCTGTGTGAGCGCCCAGGTCAGCACCAGCTCCCAAGCCCCCACTCGCGGGTCCTGTGATCCAGGGGGACCCTGTGCTTCCCCCCACACCTGTGTTCCCTGAGGAGCCAGTGTTTCCAGCTGAGCCTGTGCTCTCCACTACTCCTATGCTTCCAGTGGGACCTGTGTTCCCCCTGGCCACCCTGCGCCACGAGGGCCCAGGTTTCTGCAACCGCCCTCCACACAGCCTCAGGAGTCTTCCCAGCAGTAGATCCCAGAGCTTCCAGCTACAGCCAGGCTTGCTGGGACTCTGCACCAGGTATTCAGGGAACCTTCTCTGATGCACTTACTCCAGATTCAGATCCTTATCCAGATTCAGGTACAGATCCAGGTACAGATCAAGTTTCACATCCAGATCCAAATCCTGATCCAGATCCAGGTCCATCCAAGGCTACAGTCTAGCCTCACAGTCCTGAAGAGGGGATTTCTCTCTGGACCCTGATTTCCCAAAGCTGCTCTCACTCTATTGCCCGTTGGAAGAGCCTTTCTCTTCCCCCAGGCCCTGGTGTGACTTTGTGGGTGACAGTGAGGTGGACCTCTTCCGGTTACTGAATCTCCAAGGGAGTCTGTCCCCATTAAGTCCTGCAGATGCCACAGCACCAAAGGGGACAAGTGTATGCACCCATGAGGGTGGGAGAAGCACCTGTCAATGTGTATTGCCTGGCAGTTGCTCCTGTGCAGAATCATTACACCTCTAAGCATCCACCTTGGGGAGGTGGCATTTTCTCTGCTCCCTGTGTAGCCACTACGCATGTAGATGGTCTTAGGCTGCTCCTGGGTCCAGGCTGAACCCATTAGTGTGCACGTGACCTCAATGCCAATTCTCAGGGTTGGGAGCACACTAGCTGGTGATGGTGCAGGATCCACTCACTGGAGAGCTGCTGCCCAGAACTTTCCAAAGGACCCAGCCCAGACTCCATGCTCCTCGTGGCCGCATGCTCTGGCACCGGTAAGACTGGGAGAGCTTTTCATGTCTGTATATCTGTGACTCGCGGCTGCCTTGTGCTTTCTTGTGGAATTCTCTGGACTCAGAGAATTGATCCCTTTCTCATGGCATAATTGGACACCAGAAAGATTCCTCATGCGATTTTGGGTTATATTTTATTTTATGCTCATTTTTCTTCATTAATTGGAATTGATTCTATTTCTCAACAATGAAGTGTTACAAATATTTGTCCCATTTGTATTTTTTATCAGTAGAATTTCTGGATTTTAATGACTATTTCAGGGCTTCTAATTGCCTGTTATATATCTTTTTGTCCTTTCCATCCCTGGCAAACTCATGCTGTATAATCTAATGAATTTATTAATAAATGTTAAAAATGATTTTGAAAAGGTGGTTTATTTTCAACTTGACATAAACTGTATAGAAGCTCTGTCCACTTTCTCTGTTTTCCCAGTTGTAAATTGTCTTTTAATACTTCTAGCAATGGTCATGTGTGGTGTGAGGTAAGGGTTCAGCTTTTTGGTTGTTAGGTGTGTGTGTGTGTGTGTGTGTGTTTTCTTCTGAATTTTTAACCTCCAATTTATGGAGAGGCTGCTAATTTGTCATAAGTCAAAGGTCCAGGTAACCACACACCGAAAATCTCCAGAAGGTACACAAGAAATAAGAGAAAGGAATTCAAACATAGCACTTTAGAAAGTTCTAAACATATAGGATAAGAGAGCAGTAACACAGGACTCTAAAACTATCAAGAACCCTACAATATTAAAAATAGATAACTAGCAATAGATAACTAGCAATCATCACCATAAATATAAACAGATGACATGCTCCATTGAAATACAAATGGAGCCTTGCTGGTTTGGCTCAGTAGATTAGAGCATTGTGCCATGCATGGGAATGCTGAGGGCTCCATTCTGGGTCAAGGGCTTCATGGTCAAGGGCACATACCTGGTTGCATGTTCTATTCCTGGCTCTAGTCAGGGATCTTGTGGGAGGCAACCAATTCATTTTTCTCTCACATCATTGTTTCTTTCTCTTTCTCTCTCTCATTCAAAAATAACAAAATTTCTTTAAAACATTCTTAAAAAGTAAGGAAGCCCACATTGACTCAACTACTAGTGTCCTACTCATGGTCTTTGGCTGAGGGATCTGGACAGATATCACCAAGTCTGTCTTGGAAACCAGCCCACCCTCTAAGGCATAAAATGCCTGGTTCTGTATCCCGTCCCCCAAACCCAAGACTGGCCTCTCTTCTCAGCAGCATATGACACATACTATATCCCATCTAATCAGCAGCATGTGACACCTACTATTTTGGTTGTTACACACTGTTTTTTATAAGGTGTCCTGGAGAAGGGGGCTTCTATTCACAATTTATAAAATGAGGATTGGTTGGGTTATCCCTTGTGGACATCAGGGTAATCCACGGTAGTGGTGACCAACCTGCTCCCAGGAAGCAGAAATCATGTCCAGTCATTGTCTCTCCCATGGATTCTAATAAAATTCTCCTGGGGAAGAGCACATTACTGAGCTCTTTTGATGGCAGGACCAACGCTATCTGGACACTGAGAAATCCCAGCCCCTAGGACAGCTGCTCCATCAAAGCACTAATCAATGATTGTGCCTCCACACAGGCCCTGTCCATACCCCCATACATACACAAAGCAAGGTCTGAGGGAAGGAAGACCTAGAGCCCCCTAGGGTGGGGCTAGTGTGTGGTGGGTCCCTACCAGGTATTTAAGGCAGCACTCATAGGACTGGTGGCCAGAGCTTCAACTGCTGAGAGCCCAGCAGCATCCATGATGCAAGAACCGAGGCTTTGCATTGATGAATCTAGGCCCATAGTGAGGGATTGGGGACTATAAGTTGTATCCTGTGATTGGGGCTGAAGGCCCTTGGACATTCAGACCAGAGCCAGCTTCTCTGGGAGGCTTAGTGGGTTTTGGGACGGAATGACACCATTGGAGTGAGGGCTTGGGAAGGGAAGCCTGGGTGAGTCTGATTCACCCACTCTTCCTGGCAGTGAGCCCCCGCAAGAAGAACACAGGCACTGTTCCCAGTCTTATTTCGGAGATGATGACGCTGAGGCCTAGATATGTCATGGCTGCTTCTCCACATGCCACTTTCTTATCCGAAAGCTCTATGCCTTGCACACAGGCCCAGTACCCCCACTTGGTCACAAGGGTGTGGCCCAGGCCTGGTGGGCTGGGGATAGTCCTGGGAGCTCCTCTGACCACGTTTTCCCCTTCTACCAGGCTCCTGGCTGTCCAAAAGAGCCCAGAGGAAGAGGACATGGCGGCAGCACATGGTGTTCAGTGCACAACAGTTGTGGGTCCTGGGGAAATTCTTTGAGGGGAAACACTATGAGACCTATGGGGAATGCAAGACACTGGCAGTCAGGCTGAACCTGCAAGCGTACCAACTGCAGGTATAGCTTCCACCCCAACCATAACCCCCACACCAGGAATCACCCCATCACCTCCCTCTGTTTGCTGCCCACTGGCCCAATCCATGTCCTCCCATGATGCAGAAGTAATGGCAGCGGAGGGGGTCGTGTTTGGAGGAAGAAACCAGGCTAGATGGACCAATTGCTGCCCAGGGTCACCTGTGTGATCCTGGGTCTGGATTCCGAGTCCACCTCAGCCCTGTGTGGGATGAATGCCAACATGATGAAGCCCCTTGATTCTCCCCAGGCTCATCTCCAGATTTCCAGACCTCTGGGAACATGGGGACCCTCTCACACAGTCCCCTTTCTGGTCTCTGGGTGTCCAAGCCCTACCTCTCCTTCCCTCTGCACCTTCTCCATAGCCCACAACAACACCAGGTCAATAATTGGGTCTGTGGATGGAGGGAGAAGATGAGGCCGGCCCTTCTTGCCTGAGCCTCCTCACTCCTTGGCACTGGTGGGAGAACTGAACTTCTCCCCTCTTACACTTGCTCCCTATCTCCTCTCTCCTCAGGTGGCGCTCAAGAGCCAGTGGTCCAAAGACATCAGGTTTTGGGTAAGAACAACACCTTCTCCATGCATGTGGGGTGACTTGCATGTAGTGTGTTGTGCTATTGACATCCTCAGCACAGAGTCTGAGTCACAGGTCCTGAATCAATGGGAGTCTTAGTATTCTGCCACTTGGATGCCCCCTCATGTCCTTCCTCCCCTCCGTCTGTGTTTTGTACTCCCCCTACTTCCCCTTTCCTCTCTTCCTGTGGGTTCTATCCTTTCCCCTCAGTCTGCAAGTTTCTCCCCAGTGGGTTTCCCTGGCCTTGACCTGGTCTAACTCCCCATCAGATCCTACCTTTCTGCCCAGGTCAATGTCTCAGCCAGATCAGCAGAAAAATGAAGGGGACATGAGACATATGGGCAGATGAGGCAAAAACCTTCTCAAGCCCTGCATCCACCTTCTCCTGCCTCCTTGGTGCCCGTAAGACCTGGGCTTCAGGTGCATTGGAGTCTCTGGGATCCCCTCCCACATGCAAGACCCAGGAGTCGCTCTCAGGATGAGATAGGAAGGCACTAGTGTCTCATGGCTGCGATTTATCTGCAATGATTTTGGCAGTGGATGGACTGTGTAGAAGATGTTCACAAAAATCCTTGGTTGCGTTTGCATTTTCAATAAAAAATTCAATTCTATTTGTCCCCAAGCTCACCAATTGTCATCCTTTGGATATATACAGCTTTGTATGTCCAATAAAATGGTTGTTAAACGCCTACTATCTGACAGAGATACCCACAACACTCAGCCGGAGTTGGACTGATTTCTGGTGAAGCAGTTTCTGGCCATGTTTTCATTGCTATCACAGACCCTGGCTTCAATGTGCTAAAGGCAGCTGCCATTGGTTATTTATTAGGTTTTCTGCCTGCCCCCCAAGATGCCTTTTCCTTAAATAAAGTGTTTTACTTCCTAAAAATTATTTTTATTGATTTGATATAGGGAGAGAGAAAGAGAGAGAGAGAGAGATTTGCACTTCCACTTATTTAGTATGTATTCATTGGTTGATTATTATATGTGCCCTGACCAGGGATGGAATGCCCGACCTTGAGGAATCAGATAGAACAAGTTCTAACCCACTGAGGTAACAGCCAGGGCCAAAATAATTTTTAAATCCTTAATTTTTTATTTTCTTTGACTCCACTCAGCTCTCCACCTCCCTCCTGGCTCTGTGAAGCAGGGTGGGAAGGAAATGGAAGTTTTGTACTGTATTCATTTCCTTTCCAATGTTTGCATTTCTTACAGGGCAGTGCAAGTTTTATTTTCTTTTTTTCCCCCTTTTTATTTTACCATTAAAAACAGTACTGTTGAGTACTTAAAACTCTAATGCTTGCAACTTACATGTGAAAAGCCATGTGGAATATACACATACAAAAACTAGTATAAGTATTAAATGAATTTTGCAAGGTCACAGGATGCAAACCCAATAAGTGAATATTAATTGTATTTTTCTAAAAAGCAAATGAGGAATAAGAAAAAGATATCTTCAAAATAATACTAGTCCTGACTGTTTGGCTCAGTGGAGAGATCATTGGCCTGGGGACTGAAAGTTCCCAGATTTGAGGAATCCAAGATGGCGGCATAGGTAAACACCTACACTGCTGCCTTGCACAACAATTTCAAAACTACAACTAAAAGACAGAACAGACATCATCCAGAACCACAGGAAAGCTGGCGGAGTGGAAGTTCTACAGCTAGAAGGAAAGAGAGGGGCTCATGGAGACCCAGAGGAGTTGCAAAAAGCTGAGGTACGAAGATGCTTGTATGGAGAGAGCGGGTGCCGGAATACCTGGCTGGTTTTCTCTGGCAGGAGGGAAATGGAGACTCTCAAAGGCATTGAACCCCTTATCTTATCTTACGACACTAAATCCCAGATCCAGCCGAAACTCATACGGGGGAGTTTGGACTGTGAAAAGGGAGAGGTGCACAGAAATTTAGGGGAGTTGCAAAAGATCAGAGGACTGGTGGCGCTCATGGCACTGCGCAGAGGACAGATTGCTGATTGTGGGCGGGAAACAGACCCTCCCAACTGTGCCACTTCTGACTCGACTAAGCCCTTGTTTCGGGTGAAACCCTGGGGACCTAGACTTGTGTGGTCCTGGAGTGCAGGGGAGCAGTCTAGAGGCACTGTGGGCACGTGCACAAGGACCTCTCCAGCGATTACCCACTCACGTGAGACTCAGGGGCCGTGGCGGGTAGGGCCGACTGGAAGGAAAGGTGGTCCCTTAAGCCCTGAGACTCCACCCATCCCAAGCTCAACAGAGGTTCTTCGGTTTTGCAAGTCTGGTATCATAAGGCTTAATCCAACACAGAAGTTCTCCCGGCATAGTGAAAATGAGGAGACAAGGGAAGGGATCACAAACAAAAGAAATGGAGGGGGAAAAAAAGACTGGATATAGAGTTCAAAACCCCGCTTATAAGGTTTTTCAAAAATATGCTAGAAAAGTTGGAAAAAGTTAGCGAGAGCCAAGGGGATATGAAAAAGGACTAACTAGAGACATTGACTAAAATAAAAAATATTATACAGAGTCCTAACAGCAGACTAGAGGAAGGCAAGAATCAAGTCAAAAATTTGAAATATAAAGAAGCAGAAAACATTCAACTGGAAAAGCAAGAAGAGAAAAGAATCCAAAAATGTGAAGATAATGTAAGGAACCTCTGGGACAGCTTCAAGCGTACCAACATCAGAATTGTGGAGGTGCCAGAAGAAGAGAGAAAGCAAGATACTGAAAACCTATTTAAAGAAATAATGACTGAAAACTTCCCACATCTGGTAAAAGAAATAGACTTACAAGTCCAGGAAGCACACAGAACCCCATATAAAAGGAATCCAAAGAGGACCACACCAAAATACATCATAATTAAAATACCAAAAGCAAAAGACAAAGAGAGAATATTAAAAGCAGCAAGAGAAAAACAGTTCATTACCTACAAGGGAGCACCCATATGACTGTCAGCTGATTTCTCAACAGAAATGATGCAGGCCAGACGGGAGTGGCAAGAAATATTCAATGTGATGAATAGCAAGAACCTACAACCAAGAATAATCTATCCAGCAAAGCTATCATTCAGAATTGAAGGGTAAAGAGCTTCACAGAGAAGAAAAAGCTAAAGGAGTTCATCAACTCCAAACCAGTATTATATGAAATGATGAAAGGTACTCTTTTAGAAGAGGAAGAAGTAAAAGCTAAAAGCCAAAAAATTATGAACAACAAATACATATCTATCAACAAGTGAATCTAAAAATTAAGTGAATTAAAAATTTGATCAACAGAATAAACTGGTGAATATAATAGAATCAGGAGCACAGAAAGGGAGTGGACTGATAATTCTCAGGGGGAAATGAGTGAGGGGTGTACAGGAAGAGACTGGACAAAAATCATACACCTATGGATGAGGTCAATGGGAGGGAGGTAAGGGCAGAGGGAAGGGTGAGAGTTGGGTGGAGGGGTGCTATGGAGGGGGAAAAAGAGAAACAAATGTAATAATCTGAATAATAAAGATTTAATTTAAGAAAAAAAAAAAGCAAGTTCCCACGTTTGATTCCAGTCAAGGGCATATTCCCTATAGGGTGTGTGCATGATCGATGTTGCTCTCTCATCTATGCTTCTAACTATCCCACTCCCATCCTCTATGTAAAAAAATCAATAAAATATATTTAAAATATAATACTATTGACAGCTTCAGACCAGTGGCTCAGTTGGCTTTGTCCCTAACATTGAAAGATGGCTGCTTTCATGTGATGCTTCTCCTTCATTGACTGGCTTATTTCACTAAGCATAAGGCTCTCCAGTTCCAACCAGGTTGCTGCAAATGGTAAGAATTCCTTCTTTTTAATGGCAGCATAGAATTCCATTGTGTAGATGTACCACAGTTTTCTGATCCACTCATCTGCTGATGGGCACCTAGGCTGTTTCCAAATTGTAGCTACTGTAAATTGTGCTGCTATGAACATAGGGGTGCATAAATCCTTTCTGATTGGTGTTTGTAATTTCTTAGGATAAATCCCTAAGAGTGGAATTACAGAGTCAAATGGGAGATCCATTTTTAGTTTTTTGAGGAAACTCCATACTGTTCTCCACAGTGGCTGCACAAATCTGCATTCCCACTAACAGTGCACAAGGGTTCCTTTTTCTCCGCATCCTCACCAACACTGATCACACTCATTGGTGGATAATAAAGAACATTATAAACTGATGAACAAAAGGATAGATACAGAGACAGTAAAGCTTCAAACAGACTGAAATTACAGCAGGAAGGTTAAAGTTAGGTGAGGTAGATAAGAGATCAATCAAAGGGCTTGTATGCATGCATATAAGCATAACCAATGAACATAGACACTGGGGGGTTGGGGTATGCCTGGGAGGGAGGGGGGGCAATGGGGAGATATGTATAAAAAATTAATAAAAAAAGATTAAAAAAAAGAAAGATGGCTGCTTTGATTCCCAGTCAGGGTACATGCACATGTTGCAGCTTCAGTGTCTGATCTGAGTGGGTACAGGAAGCAACCAAACAATTTTTTACCCCCCCCCCCTCTCTCTCTCTCTCTCTCTCTCTCTTACTCAGTTTCTAAGATTAATAAACAGATCTGAGGAGATTAGAAATGGTGGAGTGTAAATGGAAGCTCACAGACATGCTCCCAGGACCAAACTGGAATTACAACTAAAATAAAGAATATGCAGCCTTGCTGAGACCGGTTTGGCTCAGTGGATAGAGCACCGGCCTGCGGACTGAAAGGTCCCAGGTTCAATTCCGGTCAGGGGCATGTACCTTGCTTTCGGGCACATCTCCACTGTGGGGCGTGCAGGAGGGGGCTGATCAATGTCTCTCTCTCATCGATGTTTCTGACTTTCTATTTCTCTCTCTTCCTCTCTGTAAAAAATCAATAATAATAATAAAAGAATATGCAGCCTTAAAAGATAACAGAGGACTAGCTTGAGAGAATCCTGATGTCCAAGGACAGAAAGTGGAGGCCATATAATGACCGATAGAAGGGTGGATGCAGGGCAGACTGAAGTTTGGAGAAATGTCTAAGCTGTGGAGTGTTTGTACTGTATTCATTTCCTCTGAGAACTCTGGGGTCTAATCCTGTGCTTGAGAGCACCAGAATAGAGAAAGGTGACCACATACACCTGGCATTGAAAAAGAGCAGGGTTGCTGTAAGCCAGGGAGAGACAACTGGAAATGAAGGCATCCTCTTGAAAGGCTGACACACAGTATTTGAGTGCAACCACTCATCTTGGGCTCTGGTAGGGGGAGGGCAGAGTACACTGGGGCTGTATAACCATAAGCCAGTAATGGAAGATCTGGTTTAGGTCAGACACCCCAGGTTCCTGTGCAGAGTCATTCCCTCAGGTTGGGAGGTCATATTTCTTAGGCAAACTTTTGCTATCCTGACATTTTTGCCTGAGGGGAAGGGAGTTGACTCACCATGTTGGAAATGCCTCACACTGTAGAGTTTCATAGACTCATTAAGAAACTGAGCATAAAATTGGCTTCCAGACAGAAGCAATTGTCTTACACTATTGGAAAACCTCTCAGGTTACATGTGAACACATGCCTGGGACTACTTCAGACTGAATCCAATCAATCTGCAGGCATTGATGGCTCTCTGAAAGCATAGACTCTTTGCATGATCTTATTAGTTAGAAACATCAGCTTGAGTCCTCACCACAGACACCATAACTCCAAAGAACAGGAACAGGACAAGGATATCCACTTTCCCCACTCTTATTCAATATAGTACTAGAAATCCTAGCTACAGCAATCAGACAAGAAGAGATAAATGGCATCCCAATTGGAAAGGAGGAAATAAAAGTATTGTTATTCACAGATGACAGGAAATAGAAATTCCTAAAGACTTCACTAGGAAAAAACAGACATAATAAATGAATTCAGCAAGGTAGCAGAATACTAATTCAAAAAATTGATGGAACTTTTATACATCAATAATAAACCTTCAGTAAGAAAAACTAAACAAACAATTCCATTTCCATTGCATCAGAAAAGAAAGATACTTAGAAATAAATTAACCAAGGAGGTAAAAAACCTGTACTTGGACACTGAAAAGAGAAATAGAGGAATATACAAACAACTGGAAGTGTATACCATGTTCATGGATTGGAAGCATTAACATCATTACAATGTCTATTCTATCCAACGCAATCTATACATTCAACACAATACTTATTAAAATACCAATTTACATACTTTACAGAGCTAGAATATATATACTCAAAAATTTATATGATTGCATAAGATTTAACAACATTTTTAATAATGAATGTAAACATTTTAACTTAATGGTACTTAAATAATTTAAAAAAAATGTTAACTTAGACATTCTTATGCTTCTTTTACAACTACATCCCATTTCTATATTTCCAATTGTTAAAGAAAAATATTTCAAGAACAAATCTTTTCTCAGGAAAAAAAATTTATATGAAGCCAAAACCAGTTTGGCTCAGTGGATTGGCCTGTGGACTGAAAAGTTCCAAGTTCGATTCTGGTCAAGGGCATGTCCTTGGTTTCGGGCACATCCCCAGTAGGGGGTGTGCAGGAGACAGCTGATTGATGTTTCTCTCTCATCATTGTTTCTGACTCTCTCTTTTCCTTTCTGTAAAAAAAAAATCAATAAAATATATATTTTAAAAATTTATATGGAACAATAAAAGACCACAAATAACTGTAGCAATCTGGAGAAAGAATGAAGTAGGATGATCACCATACCAGATATAAAACTATACTACAAAGCCATTATAACTAAAACAGCCTGATACTGGCACAAAAAGAGGCATATAGACCAATGGAACAGAACAGAGACCCCAGCAATTGACCAACACCATTATAGTCAATTAACATTTGAAAAAAGAAATAAAAGCCTACAATGTTTAGAACAAAGACAGTCTCTTCAACAAATGGTAAGGGGAAAGCTGGACATAAATATGCAAAAATATGAAAATAGAGAACCAACATACACAAAATATAAGACTAAACTAAAGATGGATAAAATATGTAAATATAAAACATGAATCCATGAAAATCTTAGAAGAAAAAATCTCAGACATCTCATGCAGCAATATGTTTATGGATACATCTCCTAAGGAAAAGAAAATTAAGGAGAAAATAAGCAAATAGGACTATCCCAGAATAAAAAGCTTCTGCACAGCACAAAAGACTATGCTCAAATTGAATAGGGAATCAACTGAATGAGAACATATTTTCCAATGATACATCTCATAAAGAGTTAATTTCCAAAATATATAAAGTACTCATAGAACTCAACAAAAAGAAGGCAAACAACCCAATGAAAAAATGGAAAGAAGCCTTGAAGAGACATTTCTCCAAAGAGGACATACAAATAGCTGAGACACCCATGAAAAAAATGCTTCTGAACATCCTACTCACGGGTAAACCAGGGGTTGAAAACCCAAATGAGGCAAAGAACTTGCTTCAAGATGGACAATGAAATACATTAATGTGGGTGATTTAGCTGGAGAAGTCTCATCACCAGATATCATGGAGTCTGGCAAAGTGGCTTCTCCCAAGAGCATGCCTGAAGATGCACAGATGATAGAACAAACCCTAAAGGATATGGGGATTACAGAATAGAAGCTCAGAGTTATAAATCAGGTGGTGGAATTTGCCTTCTATATGTGACCACAATTTAGATGATGCAAACATGTATTTAAGCAATGCCGAGAAAGCTCCAGTTGGTTCAGATGATGTGCGATTGGCAAACCAGTGTCTACTGACCAGTCTTTTAGTTTCCACCCCCATGAGAGCTTTTTTTAGATATTGCAAGGGAAGGAAATCAAACCCCATTTCCATCCATCAAGCCATATTCGTGCCCCAGAATGCCACCTCATAGCTATTGCTTGACCTCTCCAAACTATAGACTAATATATAAAAAAAGCCTCTACTGCTGTGGGAAGAATACCAGTCCAGTGGTTAAGTGTGTGTTTAGTTACTAGCAGACCAGGTACTCCCACACTTGGCACACCAACCACACAAACTATGTCAGTTTCAGCTGAAGTAGGATCTCCAATGTCCCTCATATAGCAAAGTTTTACACTTCATGGTTACCAGCTTTAAAACCACCAATTCCTACAACATCACCAATTCAGAATGTTCTGATTAATCCATTATGTATTGAGTCCAAATACATTCTTATACCCCTAACATGGTGTCATCACAAAATACTTCCAGTGAATCAACAGACACATTGAAAAGAAAATGTGAAGATGAGAAGAGGGAGGGAGAAACCAAGATGGTGGCATAGGTGAACACCTAAACTGCTGCCTCACACAACAATTTCAAAACTACAGCTAAAAGATAGAATGGACATCATCCTGAACCATAGGAAAGCTTGCTGAATGTAAATTCTAAAACTAGAAGGAAAGAGAGGGGCACATGGAGACTCAGAGGTCCTGCAACAAGCTGATGAATTAAGATGCATGTGGAAATAGGTAGCTGAGTGCTGGGCTGGCTTTTGCTAGCAAGAGGCAGACCAAAAATTCTGACTGCACTGAACTCCAGTTCTGGGCAAGACTCTGGGATCCTAGAATTATACAGAGGGATTCTGGATTCTTGAAAAAAGATAGGAGTGCACAGAAACTCAGCGGAGGCATGAAAAGAAGAGGTATGAAGGTACGCAAATGAGTGCATGCAGAGAAAACTGAAGTAATTACTGAGGGACACTGAGACCCAGGGGCATCCTAGGGCAGGGCTGATGGGAAGCCAAGGCTTTATCTCCACACTGAGACTCTGCCCCATCCAAGCCAATCACAGAGGCTTTTGCAATTTTCCAATCGTGTCTCATAAGGATGCATCCAGCACAGAAGTTCCTCTGGTGTAGACACAGCTAATTCTCATAGCCAATTGGCCTAGAGGTCAATTCCCCGTAGTGATACCAACAACAATCAAGACTTAACTACAACAAGGCTGAACATACAGTCCACAAAGGAGTGCACCAAGAGAATCCACCTCAGGTAACTGGGGATGCTGAACCACTAGGCCATATATTACACCTAGCACACAAATCTACTCTACCAACTCAAGGAAGCAGTGAAAATGCAGAGACAAACAAACAGATCACAATATAAAGAAATGGAGGGGAAAAAATGACTGGTTACAGAATTCAAAACCACAGTTTTAAGATTTTTCAAGAATCTCCTAGAAAAGGCTGAATAATTTAGTGAGACCCTCAAGGATATGAGAAAGGTCCAACTAGAAATTAAACATACACTGACTAAGATAAAAAAATATTATACAGAGACCTATCAGCAGACAACACAAAATTCAAGTCAAAGATCTGAAATACAAAGAAGCAAAAAACACTCAACCGTAAAAGCAAAAAGAAAAAAGAATCCAAAAATATGAAGATAGTGGAAGGAGCCTTTGAGATAACTTCAAACATACCAACATCAGAATTATGGGGGTGCCAGAAGAAGAGAGAGAGAGCAAGATACTGAAAACCTATTTGAAGAAATAATGACTGAAAACTTCCCCCTCCTGGTGAAAGAAATAGACTTACAAGTCCAGGAAGCACACAGAACTCCAAACAAAAGAAATCCAAAGAGGACCACACCAAGACACATCATAATTAAAATGCCAAGAGCAGAATACAGAGACTATTAAAGGCAGCAAGAAAAAAACAGTTAGTTACCTACAAGGGAGCATCTATTAAATTGTCAGCTGATTTCTCAATAGAAACTATGCAGGCCAGTCGGGAGTGGCAAGAAATATTCAAAGTGATGAATAGCAAGAACCTACATCCAATATTACTCTACCCACCAAAGCTATTATTCAGAATTGAAGGGCAGACAAAGAGCTTCACAAATAAGAAAAAGCTAAAGGACTTCATCACCACCAAACCATGCTGAAAGGTACTCTTTAAGAAAAGGAAGAAGAAAAATATAACAATAAAAATCATGAACAACAAATATATACAGTCAATAAGTGAATCTAAAAATCAGGTAAATTATAAATCTGATGAACAGAATAAACAAGTGAATATAATAGAATCAGGGGCATAGAAATCGAATGGACTGACAATTCTTAGGGGGAAAACTGTATGGGGGCTGTGAAAAGAGACTGGACAAAAATCAGACAACTATGGAAGTTGACAGTCGGGGGGAGGTTAGCGCAGAGGGTGGGGTGGGAACTGGGTAGAGGGGTGCTATGGGGCGGGGAGAGGAACAATTGTAATAATCTGAATAATAAAGATTTATTAAATTAAAAAAAGAAAATGTGAAGATGATGATGGGGACTAGGATACTTTGTAATGTAGCCTTGAGACATGTAATATGTGTACTTGATTTTGAATCAACTATAATGAGATTCAACATGCATGCTATATATTTTCAAGTTGTGTTTTAGAATACTTAATATTAAATCAGTAAATATAGTTAGCATAGTTTTCAAATTTCTTTATTAGTTAACATATTACATGTATCCTTTATTCTCCCATTACTCCCCCTTCAACCTCCTTTCATGCCCTTACCCGTCAGTTGTCTGTGTCCATTGGTTAGGCTTATATGCATGCATACAAGTCCTTTGGTTGATCTCTCCCCCATACCCCTCCCTCCCCACCTTTCCTGAGATTTGACGTTCTGAACGATGTTTCTCTGTCTCTGAATCTGCTTTTATTAATCAGTTTATGTTGTTCCATTATTTTTCATAAATGAGTGAGATCATGTGATATTTATCTTTCCCTGCCTGGCTTCTTTCACTTAGCATAATGCCCTCCAGCTCCATCCATATTGTTGCAATGATAATAACTCATTCTTTTTTATGGCAGCATAGTATTTCATTGTGTAGATGTACCACAGTTTTTAATCCATTCATCTGCTGATGGGCACTTAGGCTGTTTCCAAATCTTAGCTATGGTGAATTGTGCTGCTATGAACATAGGGGTGCATATATCTTTTCTGATTTATGTTTCTAGTTTCTTGAGATATATTCCTAGAAGTGGGATCACTGGGTCAAATGGGAGTTCCATTTGTAGTTTTTTGAGGGAACTCCATACTGTTCTCCACAGCAGCTGCACCAGTTTGCATTCCCACCAGCAGTGCAAGAGGGTTCCTTTATCTCCCCATCCTCGCCAGCACTTGTTATTTGTTGGTTTGTTGATTATAGCCATTCTGAGAGGTGTGAGATGGTACTGCATTGTTGTTTTGATTTGCATCTCCTGGATAATTAGTGACTATGAACATATATATCTTGGTCTTCCTCTGTCTTCTTTTGAAAAGTATCTATTTAAGTCCATTGCCCGTTTTTGGATTGGGTTCTTTATCTTCCTTTTGTTAAATTGTCTGAGTTCCCTATAAATGTTGGGGATTAAACCCTTATCAGTGATATCATTGGCAAATATGATCCCCCATGCTGTGGGCTTTCTTATTGTTTTTTTGGACCGTTTCCTTTACTGTGCAAATGCTTTTTATTTTGATAAATCTCATTTGTTTATTTTCTCTCTAGTTTCCATTGCCCTAGGGGCAGTATCAGTGAAGAAATTGCTTTGGCATATGTCTGAAATTTTGCTGTCTGTGGATTTCTCTAATATTTTTATGGTTGCTTGTCTTATGTTTAAGTCCTTGATTCATTTGAGTTTATTTTGTATATGGTGTAAGTTGATGGTCTAGTTTTAGCATGTATCTGTCCAATTTTCCTAACACTAAAATTTATTGAAAAGACTGTGTTGATTCCACTCTATATTTATGATTCGTTTGTCAAATATTAATTTAGTATAGTAGTTTCCATCAATTTCTGGATTCTCAATTCTATTCCATTGGTCTGTATGTCTATTTTTGTGCCAGTCTCAGGCAGTT
Organism: Lasiurus borealis; assembly: GCA_004026805.1. NCBI lineage: Eukaryota > Metazoa > Chordata > Mammalia > Chiroptera > Vespertilionidae > Lasiurus > Lasiurus borealis. The sequence goes on from PVJN01010243.1 coordinate 45,034, forward strand.
TTGAGAACAGTGGCTTTGTAATTCAATTGAGATGTATATTCTTAAATAGAAAACATAATATTTTCCCATCAGCCTTAGAGTGAAAGAAATAATGTTGTCATTCTTTAAAAAATAAAAAAATACAAATACTGTTAACCAACATTTGATTTTAACTAAATTATCAAAGATTACATTATTTCAATGTTAATTTTATTTTTTCAGTGTTATTTTTAAAACTTTAAAAATCTCTCTCTGTCTTTCACTATCCAATAAGTAAATATCCCATATCAAAATAAGTAAATTTTAAAAGCTCTTTGTCTCCCTCTCTAATAAGTAAATATCTCATATCTACATAAGTAAATATCCTGACAAAGTAAATATCCCATAGCTACAACTCTAGTCTACATATTTAATACAAGACTCACTGCCACTAAACCTTGACAGGATGTTACTAGCATGTGATCACACCGTCTTGGGTTAGGTAATTAGTTCTGCTGTCCTGAGATGGGACATTCTGCAGCAGCTTTAGGGTGGGGAAAACGAAGTTGTCCCACCCTAAGACCTCCTCCAGGCATGTGCTGAGGTTTACTCTTACTCTTGGTAAATGCATGCATTTACTATATCTGTTTAGTATAAATTGAAAACTACAAAAATACATAGAAAAAACTCCTCTGTGAAGTTAAACTTTCATACCTATTTCATTTTCATTATGCAGGTGAGTCAACATAAATTAAGAAAAGGAAACATACTTTGTGAATTTGTTAACATATGCATTCAGTAAGGCTATATATTATGGAATGTCATTTTGGCTTTAACAGTCACCCACTTGCCTGAATAAGTCCCATAGTTGCTATCGGTCTGCAAAGCTCATAGGGTTGGACTTCATGAGCAGTGATACCTAAGTCAGACCCAGGTCATTGATGCATAAGACAAATTGGCTAACTGTCAACTTGTAATCCATCATCCATTAATTACATGGGGAAACCGGCTCCCAACCAAAACCACAGTCAGGGCCAGCTCTTCAGAAGTCTTCAAATGCCAGGAGCTTAGGGGCAACTTGGGGAATTGACTGGAGAAGTGGGAGTGGGGGATGTACCTGCACTTGGTGCTCCTCCAGGTAAAGGCAGCTGGATAGTGGGAGAGGTGTGGTTCCCAGTACCAAGAAAGGATAAGATAACCTCTGGCAATGGCTGGCGACTAGAGGGACTCTTGCCAGAACACAATACTGGGTTCCCTTGAGCGCAGCACCAAAGCTGTGGGACCACTGAGGACTTCTAACACCAAGGAAAAGTAGCAGGTGCAGTAGTCCTTTTTAAAAGGACTAAGCAATGATTTCAGCTCCCGTCCCACACCCACACTAAGGCGCCATACCTGAACTTAGAGTGAAGAAGAGTCCCTGGCAGAAATCTTAGGGTGGGTTAGGTGGGTGCTGAATGCCTACCAGGTATTTAAGGCAGCACATTCAGGCAAGAGGGCCAGAGCCTCAATCGCAGAGGAACCAGCAGCATCTAGGATGAAAGAATCCGGGTTTCCAAGCGGTGAGTCTGGGCCCACCATGAGGGCTTGGGAACCATAGGTGGGATTCTGTGGCTGGGGCTGGAGGCTCCTGAGCATCCAGACCATGGACAGCTTCTCTGGGAGGCTTAGGGATTTGGGGGATGGAATGACACTGTCGGGGTGAGGGCTGTGTGAGGAAAGCTCACCTGGATGCCAGTCTAGGTGAATTTGAGGTCCCCTTCATACCTGGCTGTGGGCCTTGCTATAAGAACACAGGCAATGTTGTCAAGCTCATTTTGGATAAGGGGACCCCAAGGCTAGAGAGGTCGGTAATCAGGGCGGGAAGGTGCCTGCTCAGGGTTGCTGTTCCCCATGCCACACTCTATTCCGAAAGCTCTATCCCCTATCCCAGGCCCGGGACTCCCACTGGCTCACAAGGGTGAGACCAAGGCGTGGTGGGCTGGGAACTATCCTTGGAGTTCCTTTAACTCCGTTATCCCCTTCTACCAGGCTTCTGGCTGTATCCATGAGCCCCGAGGAAGAGGACTCGGCAGAAGCGCACAGTGTTCAGTGCACAACAGTTGTGGGTCCTGGAGAAATTCTTTGAAGAGAAATGCTACGGGACCTATGGGGAACTCGAGACCCTGGTGGCCATGTTGAATCTGCAGGAGCACCAAATACAGGTACATACTCCACCCCAACCCAAACTCAAACCCCACCCCCACCCCAGCAATCACCCCACAGGTTCCCATTACCTGCTGCCCACCGGCCTAAAACATGCCCTCTTGTGATGCAGGGGTTTGGTTTGAAGGTAGGGGGGAGGGACCAAAGCAGATGGACCCAGTTCTGCCCTGGGTCATCATTGTAGTCCTTGGGCAGGACCATGAATCCACCTCAGCCCTGTGTGGGACAAACTGGCTAACACCATGTAGCTCCTCGGTTCTCTCCAGGCCTGTCCCCAGACCTCTGGGCCTCTGGGAACATGGGGACCCTGTCAGGCACACCCCATCTTGCCCATTTGGTGACCAATCACTGGCACTTGTCCCCTCTGGGATTACCCTGGGAGCACAGGCCAATCCCGGGGCCAATAGTTTGTTCTGAGAGCTGAGGGAGAGGTTGAGGCAGGCCCTTCTTCCCTGTGTCTCCTCACCCTTGGGACGAGGGCCATGCACCCAGATTCTCTTCTCTTGCACTTGCTCCCTGTCCTCTCTATCCATAGGTGTGGTACAAGAACTGCAGGGCCAAAGACCGCAGGCTTCAGAGACTGCAAGGGAACCAAGGCCAGGGAGCCCACGCTGTGCCCCAGGAACCAGGAGTCTGCTGGCCTCAGCCCGCGGCCATGCCCATGGATCTTGTGGTCCATAGGGACCCTGTGCTCCCTGCCATCCCTGTGCTTCCTGCCATACCTGTGTTTCCTAAGGAGACAGTGTTCCCAGCTGGCCATGTGCTCTCCATCCTTTCTGTGCTTCCAGAAGTCCCTGTGCTCCCTGCAGCCATCCTGCACCAAAAGGGCCCAGGTTTCTGCAACCTGCCTCCTCACAGGGCCTGAAAGACTACCCATCAGCAGATCCCAGGGCTTCCAGTTACAGCCAGGTTTGCTGGGATCCTGTGCCAGATGTCCAGGGAACCTTCTCTAATGCACTTGCTCCAGAGACAGGTTCAGATCCAGATCCAGATCCAGTTCAAGTGCCAGTTCCAAGTAAACATCTAGTTTCAAATCAAGATCCAAATCCAGATCCATCCAAGGCCACAGTTTCACCTCACAGTCCCTAAGGGCAGAATATCTCTCCATACCCTGATTTCCCAAAGCTGCTCTCACCCTATTGCCCCTTGGAAGAGCCTTTCTCTTACCCCAGGCCCTGGTATGACTTTGTGGGTGATGGTGAGGTGGACCTCTTCCAGTTACTGATTCTTAAAGGGAGTCCATCCCTGCCAAGTCCTGCAACCAGACGAGACAAGGGTGTGCCCCCAAGAGGGTGCGAGAAGCATCTGTCAATGCATCTTGCCAAGCAGCTGCTCTTGTGAAGAATCGTCACACCTCTAAGCATCCACCTTAGGGAGGTTGTATTTGCTCTGCTCCCTGGGTAGTCACCACACATGCACATGGTCACAAGCTGCTCATGGTTCCAGGCTGAACCTATTAGGGTGCACGTGACCTTGTTACAAGTTCTGAGGGCTGAGAGCACACTAGCGGGTGGTGGTGCAGGTTACACTGGCAAGCTGATGCCCAGAACTTCCCAAAGGACCCAGCCCAGCCTCCATGCTTCTCCTGGCAGAATGCTCCTCCTGGTAGCACTGGGAGAGGTTTTCATGTCTGCACATCTGTGACTTGTGGCTTCCTTGTGCTTTTCCTATGGAATTACCTGGACTCAGAGAATTGACCCCTTCTCATGGCATAACTGGACACCAGGAAGATTCATCACGGGGTTTGGGGTTATATTTAAATTTTTTTTCTAATTTTTCCTCATTAATTGGAATTGATTCTATTTCTAGGCAATGAAGTGTTACAAACATTTGTCTCATTTGTATTTTTTATCGGTAGCATTTCTGGATTCTAATGACTATTTTAGTGCTTCTCATTGCCTGTTATATATCTGTTTATCCCTTCCACTTGTGGCAAACTGATGCCATAAAACCTAATGAATTTATTAATAAAAGTTAAAATGACTTTGACTTGGCAGTTTATTTTCAATTAAAATAAAACTCTATAGAAGCCCTGTCCACTTTCTCTGCTTTTCTGTTTGTGAACTATCCTCTAATACTTCTAGCACTGTTCATGTGGGGGATGAGGTAGGGGTTCAGCTTAGAGATGGTTTGGTGTGTGTGTGTGTACTTTTCTTCTGGATTTTAAACTTCCAGTTCATGGAGAGGCTGGTAATTTTTCATAAGTCAAGGGTCGAGCGAACCACACACCAAAAGTCTCCAGAAGGTACACAAGAAATGAGAGAAAGCAATTCAAACATACCACTACAGAACATCCTCAACATACAAAACAAGACAGCAATAACATTAAAAAAAAGAAAGAAATAGAGGACTCTAAAACAATCAGAGAAACAAACAGTGGCAAGAACACATAACTAGCAATAACCTCTTTAAATATAAATGGATTGAGAGAAACCAAGACGGCGGCACTGGTGAACACCTAACCTGCTGCCTTGCACAACAATCTCAAAATTACAACTAAAAGACAGAATAAACACCATCCAGAACCACAGGAAAGCTGGCTGAGTGAAAAATTCTACAACTAGAAGGAAAGAGAGGGACTCATGAAGACTCAGAGGAGTTGTAAAAAGCTGAGGTACAGAGACACACTCCTGGAGAGGATGGGCAGAGGAGAGTCTGGCTGGTCTCCTCTAGCGGGAAGGAAATGGAAAATCCTGCACTGAACCCCACTTCTGACTGGACTGAACCCCAGTTCCAGGAGAGACTCATATGGGGGAGTCTGGATTGTTGTGAAAAGGAAAGAGTGCAGAGAAACTTAGGGGAGCCACAAAAGTGCACGCAAAAGTGTGCACACAGAGCGCTGACTGCTGATTGTGCCGCTGGCTTTCTCTAGTGAGAGGAAAACAGAACCTCCCAATAGCACTGAAATCCAGGTCCAAATGCACTGAACCCAGTTCATGTGAGACCCTGGGGACCCAGGCTAATACAGGTCCCTAGAGCGCATGGAAACTCAGGGGAACCGGAAAGACAGAGGTCTGGAGGCTCATGTGGGGGTGCACACAGAGAGGGCTGCAGAGATTTACCAGGGGCACTGAGACCCAGTAGTTGGCATGTAGGGCAGGGCTAACAGGAAGACCAGGCTGTCTGTTCAGCCCCGAGGCTCCACCACTTCCAAGCCCAGCACAAAGGCTTTTGCAATCATGGAAGTCTTAAGGCTGAGTCCAGCACAGAAGTTCTCCTGGCATAGACACAGCTGATCCTCACAACCAATTGTCTTGGAGGTAAATTCCTTCACAATCAAGAATTAACTGCAACAAGACAGTATACACAGTTCACAAAGGGGTGCACCAAGAGTGTCCACCGCAGGTAACTGGGGAAGCAGAGCTACTGGGCCACATAAAACACGTAGCACACAAAGCTACTCTACCAACTCAGGGAAGCAGCAAAATATGTGGAGACAAAGGAACAGATCACAAACAAAAGAAATGGGGGAAAACAAACGACTGGATATAGAGTTCAAAATAAGGTTTTCTTTTAAGAAGTTTCTAGGATAAATGGATAAATTTAGTGAGACCCAAGAGGAGATGAAAAATGAGCAACTGGAGGTGAAAAAGGACCAACTAGAAATTAAACATATACTGATGAAATAAAAATATTATACAGAAATCTAACAGCAGACTAGAGGAACACAAGAATCAAGTCAAAGATTTAAAATACAAAGAAGCAAAAAACACACCACTGGAAAAGTAAACCAAAAAATTTGAAGATAGTGTAAGGAGCCTCTGGGGACAACTTCAACTTTACCAACATCAGAATTATGGGAGTGCCAGAAGAAGAGAGAGAGCAAGATACTGAAAACCTATTTGAAGAAAAAATCCCCCATCTGAAGAAAGAAATAAACTTACAAGTCCAGGAAGCTCACAGAACCCCAAACAAACAAACAAAAAAATCCAAAGAGGAATACACCAAGAAACATCATAATTAAAATACCAAGAGCAAAAGACACAGAGAGAATATTAAAAGCAGCAAGAGACAAATAGTTAATTACCTACAAAGAACTATCCATAAGATGGTAAGTTGATTTCTCAACAGAAACTATGCAGGCCAGATGAAGTGGCGAGAAATATTCAAAGTGATGAATAGTAAGAACCTACAACCAAGATTTCTCTACCCAGCAAATCTATCATTCAGAATTGAAGGGCAGATAAAGTGCTTCACAGATAAGAAAAAACTAAAGAAATTCATCAATAACAAACCAGTATTATATGAAATGCTAAAAGGTACTCTTTAAGAAGAGGAAGAAGAAAAAAACGGTAAAGTTAAAAATTATGAACAACAAATTCATATCTATCAACAAGTGAATCTAAATATCAAGTGAATTAAAAATGATGAATGGAATAAACTGATGAATATAATGGAATTAGGGGCATATAAAGTTAGTATACTGATAATTCTCTGTGGGAAACAGGCGATGGGATGCAAGGAGCAACTGGACAAAAATTGTACACCTATGGATGAGAACAAAGGGGGGTGAGTAAGGAGAGAGGATGGGGTAGAAGCCAGGTGGAGAGAGCTATGGAGGGAAAAAAGGAACAATTGTAATAATCTAAACAATAAAGGTTTATTTTAAAAATAAAATAAAATTCATATATAATAAGACTTATTAAAGAGCTATAGAAAGTATAAAGTGAATTCATTTATGTGTATGTGAGTGTGTGTGTGTGTGTGTGTGTGTGTGTAAAGTGCTTGTGGGAGGCAACCAATGCGTGTTTCTCTCACATCTTTCTCTCTCTCCCTGTCTCCCTCTCTCTCTCTCTCTCTCCACAAAAATAAAAAAAAAATCTTTAAAACATTCTTAAAAAGTAAAGAAGCCCACATGTGCTTAAATACTGGTGACCTACTCATGGTCTTTGACAGATATCACCAAGTCTGTCTCAGAAAGCAGCTCACACTCCAAGGCATGAAAAGCCCGGTTCCCCATTCCCTTTCCCAACCCCAAGCCTGGCTCTCTTCTCAGCTTTGCCCATCCAATCAGCAGCATGGGACACCTACTCTTTTGCTTGTTACACACTGTTTTTCTTTTAGACCTCATGGAGAAGAGGGCCTCTAGTCACAATTTATAAAACCAGGAATTGGTGGGTAGTCCCTTGTGAGCATCAGGGCCATTCACTGTCGTGGTGACCAACATGCTCTCAGGAAGCAGAAATCATGTCTAGTTAGGGGAGACCCCACCTTGAGACTGGAAGAGGCAGTTTCAATGGTGAGCTGACTCTAACAAGATCTCCTAGTTTCCTTTCTTTTGGCATTCCATCACCCAGGTCATTGTCTCTTCCATGGATTCTAATAAAAGTCCCCTGGCACCAGTCCTCTTGTGGGCAGGACCAAGGCTGTCTTGCCCTGAGGTCTCCCAGCCCCTGGGGAAAGCACTGGGTGCAGTAGCTGATCCATCAAAGGGCTAATCAATGATTGAGTCTCCCACTCACAGTGCCCCTTACCCCCAATCCCTCCCAGCACACACACACACACACACACACACACACACACACATACACACACACACACAGGCACCCACACCTGCAAAAAGGCTGGGCCTGAGGGTAGGGCAGTCTAGCGCGCCATAGAGTGTGTCAGGTAGTGGGCAGTGCCTACCAGGTATGTAAGCAGGCACTCGCAGGGCTGGGGGCCAGAGTTTCAAGCACAGGATGCAAGAACCTGGGTTTCCCAGTGGTGAGTTGGGGCCCACCATGAGGGCTTGGAGACAGTAGGTGGGATCCTGTGACTGGGGCTGGAGGCTCCAGGCCTAACTTCTCTGGGAGACTTAGTGTATTTGGGGGATGGAATGACACCTTGGGGGTGAGGGCCGCGGGAGGGGAAGCCTGGGTGAGTTTGAGGCCCCCACCATTTCTGGCTGAGGGCCCCCCAAGAGGAACACTGGGGCTGGCCCCAGGCCCATTTCGGAGATGTGGACGCCGAGGCCTAGAGAGGTCGGGGGCCGGGGCTGGCAGGGACCGGGTCGGGGCCTCATTGCCACATGCCAAGCTCTCCTGCACAAGCGCTGTTCCCCGCCATCAGGCCTGGTTCTGCCACCTGCTCACACGGAGTGGCCTAGGCCTGGTGGGCTGGGGACGGTCCTGGGAGCTCCTCTGACCCCGTTTGCCCCTTGTGCCAGGCTCCCTGCTACGTCCCAGCAGCCCGAGGGAGAGGACTCGGCGGCGGCGCGCGGTGTTCAGCGAACAACAGCTGCGGGTCCTGGAGAGTTTCTTCGAGGGGAAACGCTACGGGACCTATGGGGAACGCGAGACCCTGGCGGCCATGCTCAACCTACAGGAGTGCCAAGTGCAGGTACAGCCCCAAGACCAACCCCTAGGCCCACCTCAGGAATCACCCCATTTGCCCCCTCTAGCCACTTCCCACCGGCCCAACCATGCCCTACAGCGATTAGGAAAGGCAGGGGCGGGGGTGAGTGGCGGGAAGGGGGAAGGGGGAGACCAGGCCAGCATGACCAAGTATTAGCCAGGGTCACCCTTGTGGTCCCGGGGCTGGCCCGCCAGGCCACCTCAGCCCTGTGTGGGACAAAGGGGCCAACACGAGGCAGCCCGCGGTTGTCCCCAGGCTCCCCCCTGGCCGCCGGGCCTCTGGGAACACAGGGATTCTCTCTCGAAGACTCCTTCCTGGTTCCTGGGGGTCCAAGCCCTGCCCGTCCAGCTCTTGGCGCCTTCCCCGGATCCCATGCCAGGCCTGGGCCAATGGCTCTGTGTGGGGGCAGAGGGCGAGGGTGAGGCCGGCCCTTCTTCCCAGAGCCTCCTCACGCCTGGGAGCAGGTGGGTGCGCTGAAATTCTCCCCTCTTACACTTGCTCCCTGTCCCCTCTATCCACGGGTGTGGCTCAAGAACCGCAGGGCCAAAGACTTCTGGCTGAATCGACTGGGCAGCCAGCAAGGCCAGGGAGCCCGAGCTGAGCCCCAGGGCAGGGGAATCTGGGCTGCTGACCCTGCGCTTGTGCCTGCCAACCCTGAGCTCCTCTCCATACCTGTGTTCCCTGAGGATTCAGTGTCCTCCGCCAATTATGTGCCCCCTGCTGGCTCTCTGCACTACGGGGCTCTGGTTTCTGCACCCCCCTCTGCCCAGCTCCTTGAAAGTCTCCCCAAAAGCAGAACCCTTTGTCTTTAGCTACAGCCAGGCCTGCTGGGACTCTACACAGAGCTACCAAGGCACGTCCCCACTGCACCAGCTCCAGCTCCACCTCAGGCCAGAGTCTCGCCCCAAGGCCCCTAACACCTTGAGTTTCTCTCCCAACCCTTTAGTGACCCCTGGAGTCACAGAGCTGCGCTCACCCAAAGGCCCCTTGGAGGGGCCCTTTTCCTCCTGCCAGCCTTTGGCTGAGAAGGAGGAGGACCCCTACAAGTTTCTGGATCTCTAAGGAAATCCGTCCCTCCCCCCAAGTCCTGCAGCTGCTGCGCGGCCAGAGGGGACCAGGTATGGATGTGAGAAGCTCTGGTCAGTGCGTCTTGGACAACAGTTGCTCTTGTGCAGTGTGAGCGCACCTCTAAGCATCCATCATGGGGAGGTGGCATTTGCTCTGCTCCCTTCGTAGCCATCATGCATGTGCATCTTGTGGGGCTGCTCTGTGGTCCAAGATGAGCCCATTAGGGTGCACATGACCTCACTGCCAGTTTGCAGGGCCTGAAGCTCAATAGCTGCTGCTGGTGCAGGACCCACTGAAGAACTGCTGCCCAGAACTTTCCAAGGGACCCAGCCCAGCCTCCGCTCCTCCTGGCGGCGTGCTCTGACACCGGGAGGGCTGGGAGAGCTTTTCGTGTCTGCACATCTGTGACTCCTGGCTGCCCGGTACTTTTCCTATGGCAATTCCTGGACTCGGAGAGTTGACCCCCCTTCTCGCGGCATAATTGGACATCAGGAAGACTCAACTCAGAACGTATCTATACACTGTTATTATTAATTTTTGTAACACATTTGAATTGCTCTTATTTCTAGGCAATGAACATGTTACAAATCTTTGTATCATTTGTGTTTTCCATTGGTAGAATTTATTCATTGTAATGTATTCTATTTCATTACCTGATGTTGTATTATGACTTGGTCGTTTTTATCAGTGGAAAACTAATGCTGCAAAATAATAAATATATTAAAAATTCAAAATTACTTTAATCAGTTTCACTTTCAAATAGACATACACGTTTATAGAGGTCGTGTTCATTGTGTCTACTCTTCTGGTTGTAAACAGGACACTAATATATCTAGACTTGATTTGGTGAGAGAGGAGTTCAATTGTGGGTTATTTTTTCATCATGGATATCCAACTGTCAAGTCACGCAGAGGTGAGTAATATGTCATAAGTGAAGGTTCCATTTAACCACAAGCCAAACCTCTAGAAGAGATACACAAGAAATAGGAAGGAATTAAAAGATTACACTGCACAAAATCAACATACAGGAAATAGAACAGTAGAATAAGAAAGGAAGGGAAGAAGATAAAATAAAAACAACCAGAAAACAATGGCAAGAATTACATGAATAGCAATGACTATATTTTTAAAAGAAATCACTCCAGGATATTCATTTTTAGGGACAGAGAAACAGCAGTGTGAGAAAGACACCGTGATTGGTTGCCCCCCACATGCACCCCAACTGGGCCCAGGGATAGAGCCTACAATTCAGGTAGGTGGCCTTGACCAGACTCTAACTGGGGACCCTCAGTCCCTGGGCTAATGGTCTATCCTCTGACCCAAACCAGCTAGGGCTAACAATGATGACTTTATTTATATAAATTTTAAAGTATTTTTTATTTATTTAAGAGAGAATCATTGATGGCTGCCTCCTGCACAGCCTCTACTGGGGATCAAGCCCTCAACCCAGGCATGTGCCCTAGGCCAGAATCGAACTTTGGGCCCTTCATCCCACAGACTGGCACTCTATCCATTGACCCAAACCTAACCTACTAGGGCAACAAGGATGACTTTAAATTAATCGCTCCACTAGAAAGGCAAATAGATAAAGAAGGTGTGGCACACAAAGACAGTGGAATATTACTGGGCCATAAAAAGAAAGAAAATCGTGCTCTGGCCAGTGAGCCCGAAGGGTGTGGGGTTTTAATCCAGATCTAGGGCACAACATGGATTTCAGGTTTGATCCTTCACCCCATTGGTGTGGGAGCGAGAGGCAACCAAGCCATGTATCTTTCTCACATCTCTCTCTCTGTCCTTCTTTTTCTATCTTCCCCAGCCTCCCTACCTTCCATTATATTTAAGAATCAATAAGAAAAAATCCTATGTTTGGATTAACAACAACTAAGAAAATAAATCTTACTATTTGCAACAACATGGATTGAACTAGAGGATATTATGCTAATAAGTGAAATAAGCCAACAGAAAAGAATAGATACCATATAATTCCACTCATAGTAAAATCGGGGGCAGTGGGATGGGGGGAGAGCAGAAAGTGACCCACAGATACAGAGGACAAATGGATGGTGACCAGATGGGAGACGTTGGCATGGCTGGGTGTGAAGGGTGAAGAGATGGAGATGTACAAGTTGACAGGTATGGGATAGTCATGGGGATGTAAAGCACAGCAAGAGGAATACACTCAGTAACAAGATAGCTTTGCATGGTGCCAGGTTGGATCTAAACTTATCCAGGGGAATAATTTTGCAAGGTATATATATGTCTAATCATTATGTGTACACCTGAAAGTAATATAATATTGAATGTCAACACTAATTGAAATTTTTTTCAAGTCAAAGAATAATAAATCACCCTGGAAGGTGTAGCTCAGTTGCTTAGAGCCTTGGACATGACACCAAAATGTGGCAGGTTGTGTTCCAGTGAGGACACCGACCCAGGTTTTGGGTTTCATCCCCAATTACAGAGCATTATAGAGGCAAGGGATCTATGTTTCTCTCTCTCTCTCTCTCGCTCCCCCTTCCTCTCTGTAAAAGTAATTGTTAAAAAGAATCATGTATAAATAAACACTAAGTCAAGGGTCAATTAACATACTGATGTGTATCGCAAAGTCTGTATAGTAGAACCTCTTTTCTCAAACGTAATTAGTTCTAGAAGGCTGTTTGGGAAGCAATTTGTTTGAAAACCTAATTACTCCTCCCCCAATAAGAAATTATGCAAATTAAATTCATTTGCTCCAGATGCTAACTGATAAAAAAGTTTAATTTTTGTATAAATAAATACTTCTTTTCTTAAATGTATTGAACCACACTCTACTAGCCCTAAAGGCTTTCCTTTATCCAATCAACAACAGGGTTTCTATCTATTCAAATGCCTGGGATTATGGCATGGGAGCACTTTCACACCCTTAGCTATGTCAGCACTCTTGATTTCCTCTTTTTATTTTGAAATTGTGGTAATGGAAGATTTGCACAGCTGCAAAGTATGGTCTCTCCTTTGTTGGCTGAGAGATGGTTTTTGTCATACTGAGGAATCAGGAGGAAGGGGTTGTCAGGTCAAGAGGGACATAGTGGTGGACAATGGGAGATTTTTCTACCTTGAGATCCTAATTCTTCTAGAAGTTCCAGAACTGATTTATGGAGATATTGATAATTTGTCATAAGTCAAGGGTCGAGCGAACCACACACCAAAATCTCCAGGAGGCACACATGAAATGAGAGAAAGCTATTTAAACATAGCACTACAGAGAGTCCTCCACAGTGAAATAAGACAGCAATAAGATTTAAAAAAGAGGAACAGAGGACTCTAAAACAATCAGAGAACCAAACAGTGGCCAGAACACATAACTAACAAAACTAGCTTTAGATATAAATGGATGACATGCTCACATTAACATACAACTGTAGCCCTACCGGTTTGGCTTAGTACATTCCCACAACCTGTCATACGTGAGAAAACTGAGGGCTCCATTGTGGGTCAAGGGCTTCCTTG